>JAMLFT010000045.1:0-69016 GCA_026544285.1 Pachyrhizus erosus | reverse complement strand
AGATGAAATTTTAATATATTTTTTCATTTTACTCGTAAAATAAGATTTTTTTTATTTTTATTTTTTAATTATAAAATATTAATAATGATAGATAATAATTTTGTTTTATTTTATTTTTAATATTATATTTTAGATATTTTTATATTATAATATTTATTTTAACCATTAAGATAATCGTTGTGTATTTTTTTTCATCTCTTTGTTCGTTTTTATCTAACCACATGAAAAGTTTGAAATAATCTCTATCCAATCAGACATTATTGTCCTCATCTATTGTTTATATATAATACTTTTGTCATCTACTTCAAGGACAATATTCCTTGAGCATTAAATCTGCAGTGTTCTTTTTACGAATACTAGTATTATTTTGACCTTTTAATATATTTTATATTATGAAAAGAAATCTCATACTAATAAAGAGTGTTATATAGAATATGATATACTAATAAAGAGTGAACTAACAAAATTTAACACAGCTATCGGAGTTGTAATCTAAACAGTAATACTGTTCGAAAAAGAAGAAAGAATTGTGAATTGTCAGTGGGTGCGGCGTTGAAGAAAGCATGCATGATGCATGAAAACCTTGAATTTGAAAAATGTAGTGCGTGAAAACCTTGCATGATTGCTACGCTTACCACGCGGGAAACAGAAAACCACCTACTTTCTATATATCCCATCACTGTTCAAACTGTACAATGTAAACATGCAGACTTTCAAAAGCAAAAGCTGATAGACAGAATAAATAAAGTAAATTAGAATGTACACACAACATAAAAAAATTTTAGTCATTCAATCATATGCTATATGTATGATATGCTATATGTATGATAAAATTATTAATTTTTTTATAGTAATAATAATTACTATAAAAGTCATACTTAATATTATTTTCAATTGATTGACATTATAAAAAAATTTATACTAATAATATCATTCGGTCATAGGGGCAGAAGGAAGAATGACATGGCATGGCTATGGTTATTATTTTCCAATATTTTTAAAGTGTGTTTAAATTATTATAAAATTTATTTTATAGCTCTTCTAAGATATATTAAAAAAATATTTTATCCATTTAATCTGTTTCTTTTCTTTTATTGCTTTTGCACTTGATATAATTATGCATTTTGTATTTATACATTAAATTTCTTGAATTTTTTATACATGTATAAATTTAAATTTTCTTTACTAAGTCATGTTCTTCTATTCTTAAGCCGAAGCCAAATTACAGGCTTCAGCTGTTTTCCATTATTTATTATTTATTATTTATTATGGTGTGATGTAATGATTATGAAATAAAGCTAAGAGGAAAAATTGTCAACTTCTTAACAGTCACATAAAAATGTGTTCAACACAAACCAAAGACGAAAATAATATTCAAACAAAAATCTCCTCTAATATGTACAAGCCAAATTTCATTGGTGTTTTTTTTAAGAACTCTAATGTTTAAGTTAGAACTTAAAAAATGATTCAAAATATAAAAAGTAGACAGCATACCAAATGACTCTATGATCCATTTATATTGTTCTCTAGATGAATCTCATAATCTTTATTATCTATTATTTAATATATTAGTAGTAGATATTGTATTACATAACTATAGTGGATTTGGTATATAGCCAGAAGATTCTTGAAAATTCTTGATCCCTTAAGTGTGTTGAGTTTTATGAATCAACTATTGTACTTAATAGTATTGAGCCAATGTATTGATTTTATTGTTTATTGGGAAGAAGAATCTTCTAAATGGGGTCCAAAATGTCCTTTCTTGCTTTAATGTTGATTTAGTTAATATTTATATCCAAAGCAAAGTTGGAAATAAAGGGTAAATATGTTTTCTGGTAAAAAAAATGATACGTCCGAATTTGAGGAGAAGATCCTATATCCTTCCTTATTTGAGGAATGTGTAAAGAATCGAATCTCGGCATATCATAATGTGATCAGATTTTCAAGGGCCAAACTAAGGTTGAGCAGTGTGTATCATCCTCAAAAATGGATAGCCAAACTGAGGTAAGACTTTCTGAAACCTACTTACTTTGCTTGGATAAGTGATGCTTTTATCACTTCACTGAGTTAGATGGACTCTGGTGCTGCTAAATTCTTGTTCAATACCATCCACAAAGTTAGCATTAACGTGATGCCATTTGTGTAGAGATCATCGCACCATTTAGAGATATGCAAACTCGATTACAAAAACTGAGGCCGTATATCAGTTGCTGATCAGATTACTACTGACAGCATTTTAAGAGCCACATAAAATGAAATTGCAAGTTGGTTTGAAACGTAGAGGTGGAATTCTCACCGGTGGGACCTTGTGTTCCTTAGTGAATAAATGTGTTTTTAAAATTGAGCTGGTCATTGAAATGGTTAAAATACTGATGAATCAATGGTTCAACAGTGAATAAATTAATAGTAACTAAATATAATAATATTATTATTTAAAAATGTAATATAATCTTATAATATTAAAACTAAAAATGAAACATTTTTTAAATTCTTTTAACATTCAAAATACACATAAATCCAAATTAAATATCAAAATCACAATTTACCTCAAATAAAAAATAAAATATGGAATACTTTAAATTAAAAATTTATTTTTTAAAAAATTAAAATGAAGCGATTTTTAGTGACTCACACTACAAACATGTGTTTTGACCATTTTTTTACGATTTTTTTACTCTGACCAATTTTTCTCAAGGCCAATTCAATTATTTACTTTAACCGAACACTAAACCAGTTCACCATTTAGATATCTAAACGTATCTCCCCGGTTCGATTTTCAGAACATTGTTGTGTAGCTATGCAAATTAAGTACATAGCTAGTTAATAGAATGAGAAACTGAGTCTCAGATCTAATGGGCCATTTGAGGTATCAAATTCAAAGTAGATTCACTAAGCTTAAGCTAGCCCTGCCTGCAAGATCACGAATTCACCCGATCCTCTACATGTCAGTAAAGCACGATGCTCTATTCAAACTATCAACCCATGCCAACAACCTCCAAAGCTTCCACTGGATCTTTGGACCTGGCAATCCCCCCCTAATGGCTTCATGGAAGTACTTGTTCAGTGGGAACAAACTACTGAAGTATGAGAATTGAGAACCTTTTGAAGACATTCAGACAGTTTCCAGATTTCTACCTTGAGGACAAGGTAGGTATTAACAGTGAAGACACCCATCAGAGTTTACTCGGGGGAAGAATGATGATAGTGTCACAATGGCTAGTTGAAAGGAAAGAAAGAGTAGTGTCAGTAACAAACTAGACAGGTTGCACCTGGATAGTGGATAGGATTCTAAGTGGAAGAATCGATAAAACAATCATGATCCAGTAAATATGGGGCGACCTAAAGGGCATAAGAAAATTTGGGCGAAGGATATTGCAAGGAGTTCATCCCTATTTGTTCTTCAGTAATTCCAGTGGACATAAATCATTAAATGAACAAATGATAGAATACCAAAGTAAACTATTCATTAGTTACCAGGATCACTGTAGAGACACCAAGTTCTAAATAAATAAATAAGGCACAGAGAGCAAAAATCAACAGAAGACAAGTGAAAACTCTTTTATTCTGTTATTATTATTAAATTAATATAAATGGGATTGACGAAGCCTTTGATGTGGCAGCCACACTGAAAGCATGGCAATGCACCTATAAATGGCAAAGTTCCCATGCCATGTTTGAAATACCTAGGCCAAGATGTCCACAAAAAGAAAAGGATAGGTCATACGTAAAAAGGTCTAGTGTTACATAAATTACCCATAAATGCAAGATACTGAGGAAAAGGACATGGTTCCAAAGTCCTAACATTGCTGTCCAGCATCCTCCCGATGGGAAGGCCCTAGAAAAGAGGCAAGCTTGGAGGGAAACGCACGTGCATCCACTGTCTCTCATATGCAGCTAAATGAGTCCATCCAATCTCATCAAGCAAAGAGAGCTTTAGTTCATAGAATTTCTTCTTGGCAGGCTCTGCATCATCTTGAATTATGTCGCACAGTACCTGAATCAAGGGAGAAGAGATTCAGAAGTAGTTGGTGATTTATCTACCCTAGGTCCCTTTCCCCTATAACCTATCATCATCAAAATATAAATACACTTGCATTGAGGACACGCAAGAGTTACTTCCTGATTAAGATTGCCTAATTATAAATAAGACAAATGTTACAAATTATAAGGATCTATCTCACAAGTTTTATGACTTCTATCCATCAATCACACATGTTACAATATGCAATGATGAAAAAACTTACCAGACTGGTCAGTTTGACCCAAAACCAAAAAACTGAGTGCCCGATTCATATAATGAACAAAACCAGATGACATCTTTTCAAGCTTTTTCTCATTTGTTTTCGAAGGATTAGCTGATATCGTTTTAAATGCTCTCGCGTTTGTGTACTTATTTTTCAGTACCGTATGAGTCCTTTTCATGAACTTACAAATGTTATGTCCATTGTTTTATGAAATAAGAATGTATATTACTTTATTAACATATCAGTTTATTGCTTAATATATTATAAAATTAAAAACTATATTTAATTACACTAGTTTAACTATGGTTAAACCATTGATGTACCTTTGCTAATTGAACAATTAGTCTAGTTTTAAAACGTTGATAATACGTGAATACTTACAGATGAATCTCACTTAGGATCAAAGAATAATATCGAGTCCATATACTCAAATAGACCCCAGTGTCATATGATATTATTATTTATTAGTAAATTAGTAATTAATAATCAAATAAATGAGTTACATGCAAGACTTGTAAAAGAAAATACCTTCAACGCTGTTCCAAGCCTTTGAGCTCGCCTCTCACGTGTTACTAAGAGGATTCCATATCTAGTTGACTTCACATCAACCCATTTCTTCAGTTCTTTAAAATTCTCTTCAAATAAATCTCCTTGAATGCGACTATCCTTAGATTTTTTATTGTCCATGTCTTCTTTTGCAGCCAAAGTAGGGGACTTATCTACGTCCTTTGACAATATACACCAAGTCAAGTCTGCCAACTTTTATAGGTAAAAAATAATTAAATGTTACCACTATCATAATGGATATGTGACTCATTTAAGGAGGGTCTGTGCATTTTCTTCAGATGAATAATGCAGATGACTCAACTCAAACTAACAAAAGGAGACTGTAAGGGAAATGCAGGTAACAAATTCCATATATATCATGCTCATAAGAATTGTAGTATCAAAAGATTATGAATTTAATTTATATGCAGTTAGTGAAAATTTTTACCAAGACATTCAATGAGATTTAATCATTTTACCACACCACCCTATCCATTAATACGATGTGGCCACACAGGGAAATTCCTATTGGATATCTCTCAAAATATTTTACATTAACAGTTTATATAAATTAAACTCGAGATTATTTACAGCATGATACCTGTGGTTTGTGCACAAGAGAAAAATACATAAATTGTCACCTCACTTACAGGGATATTTCTTATTCTTGGATATATTTTTAATAATTTTACAAGATCAAACACTACTGCTTCAAACAGCTACCAGGATAAAACAAGTTCTATACTAACCTAACATGATAAATGGAATAGACTTTTGTAATATCATTTGCATGATTCTTCACTTTGTTAAGCATGTATTTAAATAATTGATGAAAATGTACAATAATTGCTTTAAAGAGCCAGATCAGAAAAAGAATAAAAGCTCAAACCTTTAAAGACTCAATTTCTGCAAGCGCAAGCCCCTTTTGGTACAGTGCATCTGCCAATTGGTCTCGGGTTAACTCCATCTTTTTCCTGATATTCTACAGTGAGAATGACAGATCATTAAATGACAACAAATTGCAAATAACCACTGATGGAAATGATAACAACATATAGCTTTGAAAACAAGAATTTTTGAAGCATTGAGAACACGACACTATTAGAAAATAATCCATTTCCTTTTTATTCTTGTAAATATATAAGCTGTATTATTTTTTCACACATGCAAATATCAGCATGCTGAATGCACTTGAGCAATTCACAGAAATCTCTCTTGAAATTTATTCTTGAGTACCACAATGCAGTGTGAAAATACTACAGAACTTATTTATCAACATAGATAGAATTAACTTCTCTAATAAATTTAGTGAAGAATAATGTTTAACATTTGATACAGTCAGTGTATAGAAATATTTACACCATAATCATTTTTACAATGTATACACTTAAATAACTGTTAAAAGGTTAAATTAATCTATAGGAATCTAACTATTCGAGACTTTTCAACAAAGCCCCTATACTATTTGAGTACTTCCTAGTGTGTCCACATATTTCATAAATGTGTAAATAGATCCCTATAGTTTATATATCCACACTTGATTAAACAGACAACACAAGTACTGTATGATAGATGTATCCATGCTTAAGAGTAACTGTTAGATTTAGAACCAAAGTGTAACTGTTAGATTTAGCACATGTTAATTGTTAGTTTCAGAACATGCTACACAAGTAGCGGTGGGACAACAGTCCTCAAGACATAAGCTGCGACTAGTTGATAGGCTAGAATTAGCTCATTATGACCTGTAATTGCTCCCCTTATTTACTGTACTTACTGTATTAATAGATTAATGTATACAAAAACACACAGGATTTCTGCATATCTTCTGTTTTTTTAGTAAGCATTTCAGAATGGGCAATGGAAATAAGTACTAGTATTGAAGACAAAAATTGAGTACCTCTGCTTCCTCATCTTCTGGATCATTTTTTAGTGCAAAAAATTTTGCCAGCTCTTCTCTGTCAATACTGTTAATCACCTCATTGGCTGCACCAACCACCTGCAGATTGCAATCATGATATTCATAGTTTTAGCGACACCAGTACAAACTTCTATAGGATAAACTTTTCATATAAACCTGTTAGGAGTCAAACAATTACTAAGATAACTAAGGTAGCAAGGATAGGATTAAGAGGTGACCAAGAGTCAAGATGGAAATTCAAGCTGAAACCAATCTGCATGTGTAGCACATAGATGTAGGGCTAGAACTGAGGTGTGCAATCTGTTAGGGTAAACAATGAAAAGGTGGGACTTGGGGGAGAGAAAAAGTTTAGCCAGTTATTCAATAATGAATTGGGATATAACGGCAGGGAGGAAGCAGACCCTGGAAGATCTGCAATATTTCTATCTTTTTGTTATCTTGTTTTATAAGTGAGGAACCTGTGATTCTGATCACTCTGTTTAGGGTTTAGGGGGTTTATCCCTAATTTTTGTAATAAAATAGCTAGCTAAATAAATAAAAAAATTCACTATTGATAACAAAAAGAATGAAAATCCAGTAGAATAATGAAACATCAAAACTCCAGAGGTCAATTCAAGTTTTTGAACAAGTATTATATTATAGGATAGAACAAGTTACTCCTCATTCTCACCATTCATTTTCTTGAAATCTAATAATTAAAATTAATGATGAGAATGAGAAGTAAGTCTTTTAGAGTTATTCTTGACGTAATTTGATCCTCCTACTTTATATATACTGTATATATATGTGGAGGAAGGGGAAGGGGAAGGGGGAGGGAAGGGAGTTGGCTGAAATGATGGAAAATCAGAGAGATGAGGTGAAAAGTATAATAAAAAACATTTAATTCCTCCAAAATAAGTACCTCTTCATCATGATGGATTTTGTCTTTAACATTACTCCTAGAAACTAAACTTTCCAATATCGTTGCAAGTAATGGGGTGTACTTCGGATATTCTGACTGCAAAGAAACATAACATATTCATGTATGATTTAATCTATAATACAGAGAATAGACAACTGAATACATTTATCAGAAAATAGACAGCCAATTACAATTTTAAAAACTTCAAAAAAAATCTTGCAAAAGAATATAAATCAATGGTTATGGGACTAGAAAAATAAAATGAAGGAAAAAGACAAATTGGGACTAAATTTGCTGTACTGACTTTAAGCAAGGCAGATAGCTCTTTCCACTCCGTGTGCTCTTCATCAGTTTCTTGTTTTAGGCTTGCTAGAACTTTTATTTTTGCATCTCTTACCTGATGGACAAGTAAAATTAAAGAACCAGCAAGACATAAGAGAAACATTCTAAAATCTGTAGAATAGAATCTACATCATAATAAAAAAATTCAAGACATAACTATAGTAAACAAGATATTTACAATCATTTTGTTTCATAACTAGTATACTATACAATATGCATACATGCTCTGCTTAAATGTTAAAGGCATTAAAACACAAATGAATCACTTTACTGAAAAAGAGAAAAAATGCATACATTCACTCATTTCAGTAAACACTCATCCTTTTTATAATTATTAAAAAAAAAAATTGACTGAACAACCAATTTAAAATTTAATATTCAAGATAAAGGAAGATTCTACAAGACATGTTTTCAAATACAGAATCAACAGATAGAAGATGTTCCATAAAATGCCATTGATTTGAATCAAGAAAGGTAATAGTTGAAAAAATAAAGGAATGTATTTATTGAAATCATTCATCTTGTGCAATCACTAATCTCCCTTTTAAAGGGTAAGATTAAAAAAAGAAAATAACAGAAAATCAGAAAACAAAATATTCAATGATATTCTAAAGATAAGTAAATATCATATGATATCCTAAAGATATATCTCAACAGTAATTAACTTCAATGACAAAATAATTCGGTCCGAGGTGTACTAGCAAACTTCACCTCTACATAATTAACCTTGAGACTTGAGACATCCTCATTCACAGCAATTTAGCAATGTCTCAAATAATGCAATTTTTGAAGTATAACAATGCAACCACGGATAACAATGCAATTGCCTCAAGAAGAAAAAAGATGCAACAAGAGCAACTATTGAACCGTAAGTTAAAAACAGGAAATAGGTGAAAAACCAAAAGGAAGCTCTTTTACTGATATATGACTAGCATAGTACCTCTTCTTTTAAACGTTCTGAAACATTCTTCTTGGAAGATAAGGAAGAACCTTTTCCCTTGTCCTCGTCAATCTTTCAAAAGACGCATAATTATACATTAACATCAGTCATAAATTATATGATAGTTGATTCAACTACAGCAGAGCCCAGTGCTTGCTCAAAGTAGCCACTTATGAGTATGGGATATCCAATTAACTTTATAAAGCATACAAGAAGTGAAGGCAGGTAACTTTCTGAGGCAGAGAGTGACCTTATTTGGAGGAACTATATAAGAAATCTGATATGATGCAGGGTGCTTTTCGGGATTTTTATTCTCTCCCTGACCAGCAAATGATAGCTTCCCATATGAAATTGCCCCTAGCAAAACAGACCCTGATGGAGAATTCTGCAGAAATTTTACAAATGCCTTTACTACTGTCTGTGGCAATATCTAAAAGGTTGACTATAGAAAGCAATGTACCTTGGGAAGCTTTTCTTTTGGTGGTGGACCAAGATATAATCCTTCTTTTATACTACCAATAAGCCAAAGTCAACACAACAACACAAGAAGACATTTAAACCATGTTAGGACTACAAACCTACTCACATACCCTGGAACTAGTGATGAGGACTTAAAGGAACCATTTCCCATCAGTGGGCCATCAGGTTGAGAGAAAAAGCTTAACCGAATGACATCCTGGAAATGAACAACATCATAAATAAGACAATGAATAAATAGATAGAAAGAATACTTATTATCTAAATTTTAGTAGTGTATTGTGTATAGAATTTTTGTAGCTAGACAGCAGAAGCACTACTGGATGGAAGCATGTATAACTCAATTACAAACTACTTTCAAACACAAGGATCAATTATCAGGAGAATTGCAAATACTTTTGAGAATTCCAGGCAAAAGGTTCTTCAATTTGGGCATGTCTAACCCAACAGCATTATCTGATCTTTGTAGCTGCCATGTGATTATACTAGTAGTCTAGTAAAAATACCATTCAATCATATTTTCAAAATTTTCCCCTTGATAAGATTTGTGATGACTCATGACCCCATCTTTATAGTGAGTCAATGCTGATTGAAAAACCTTATCATAGTGGAAAAGCTCTTCTGGACATCAGCAGTAATTGACCATTTGTGAATACACAAAATTGATACGATAAACTACCTTCTCTTCCAAATTTCGCTCAATGAACAACACCAAATGCCTTATCTTTTCCAAAATTTGCACATTGTCATGCCTGAAACAAATAAATTATAAACTATTATAAACGCAAGTTATGCGAACCGATAACAATTGTCATGAGCAATGATGTATTATTAAATTTAAGTTTAATAATAACTATCATGTAGGCAATTATCAGTAGAAAATAGGAGCTAATTTGTTATCAAAAAACGTATAATAATAAATGTCAATAGCAGTTACGTATTATTAGAATATGTTCAATAACTGTCATGTTGACAATTTTGGACAGAGATATATTATTAAATGTGTGTAAAAGGGGGAATATAAATATATGTGGCTGTTCTGTCTCCTGGTACTTTGGACAGAGAGTAGAGACTAATATCTGTAAGAGTCTATGACTCTGGAACAGCAAACACTGCTGTATTCTATGTATTTTGTGTGATTTAATAATTCTGCTCAATAATACAAGAGACTAAGTTGAATGCACTTTTATGTATAAATCTTTTATGAACCTAGAAATATTCCACTTGTGATATGCTAGTTTTGTTGTTACAAGTATAGATAACTAAATCAAGCTTCCAAGTCCTCTTAATAATGTTAGTTCACTACTAGCATTCAACCGCTACCTATGAATTGAAATATATTTAAAATTTACAAAGTCACGGTAATTTCATCACGTCTATAGAAAGCTCCAATGGAACCAACAAGTATGTGTGCTCTCCTCCCGGGTTTATGCTCAGAAAGAGCTAATGTACCTCAAATATAACTGTAAAGTATATTCTCCTTTAGGAAGATTAGAAGAGCTTGGATAGACATCTCCACTTGTATATATGCGCTATAATCAGAAACAGAAAAAGCATGAGCGATAAAATATATGAAGCATATGAAGTACATGTTTATTTTAGAGAAATAATCGTTTTATTTTTTTCCCAGCTTCCTGCAAGAGCTTTAAAAATATGGGATTATTTCCTTGAAAAAAAGCATTTCCAAACATGAGCAAAGAGCTACCAAAACAGAAAAAATGTTGGAATACACCATGGAAACCCATATCATTTGGCAAATTCCCATTACTGATTAAGACATGCATTCTTACCCAATAGGTTATAAACCCCACTACTTGTGGTCTCTGACTACTAGTGCATTGCAATTAGTCAGGCAAAATTTGCAAAAATAAGCAAATATAAAAAGTCGGCATTTCTATATATGGACACAAGTTATATGCAACTTATTATTCATAGCATTGAGCAAAAGAATCTCTAATGTAAACTATTTCATTTATTTTTAAAAATTAAATATTAATATACCTTATTTGAGTCAGAAATCATATAAAATTGAGACTCAAATTTAGTGTCATATATCCGGTCATTAAGCAAAGGTATATGAGGTTTTATTTGAGCTCCATCTTCCAATTTGATCTTGTAGCTGCAAAATCAGAATACTGAGAATCCAATTTATCTAAAGACAATGACACATCATAAAATTTATAACTCACGTCAAAGTCAGTGCCAGTATCTGCTTTCCAGAAGGAAGTTTGTCACGATCTGTTGAAAGTGCAATAATCTTAGAATCTATTGGTCGATATGGGACCCTAATCTGCAAGTTGAATATACATTAGGAGAACAGGTAAATCTCATTGGTATTCCAAATCAACAGCATGACAGAATTGCATAAACAGAAGAAACAAAAAGAAGAGCTTCAAGAGGATGACCTTGTTTAGAATTGCCATAGGTGCAAGTTCCTCAGATGCCAGTAGAGTTTCAGCATCAATCCTGACTGGTGCATCACTACCATCAAGTATAACTTCTTCTTGATTGACTTTTATCCCGTGAAACACAACCTGGAATTTTATGTAGACAGCAGGATTGTATATTCAACGTAAAAAGAAATAACACATCATATGCCACATTATAAAAGAGATCATACATGAAGCCAAAAAAAATCATTCAGAGAAAAAGATCCAATTATGCTTTCTTCAGAAGCTGCAATATATGAAAGGATAACTACAAAATTACTGGATCAAGGGGAAGGAAAAAATCATATGTTTATTCCTCGTGAGATATATCTACAGCCTTCACCTTTTAACATTTGTTATTTAAGTTCATGATCTGTTATATAGATATAAAAATAGCAAATTATCAACCATTATCACACAATACAAGTAAGGTGATATAAAGAAATTGAGATGCATTTAACGTCATCAACATCAACTACCAAAAGTAACAGGAATAATCATCATGTACGATGCAATTCAAAAACTAGAAGATTTTTCAGTTTGTCAAAAAGATACAGCAAAGCCTATCCACATATCTGGGAGGGAAAGTTCAACTAAATAAGAATTCTATTACCTCAAAATCCACACTCGCAGTCTGATGACTCCCTATGCCACTTGACCAAAACTGAGAAATGACCAGTTCCAATGTCTGACCGCTCACTACCCTAAAGGCAAAGCTTTTGGCAGAAGGAGAAGGAAAAATTACAGAAACCTCCCATTTCAAAGGTCTTTGCAGTGGGCACAGCTGGGCATAGAAAAAATGTCAACAAGACTGCCCATAATCTGACAAAGTTTCAAGCCTCAAGTCATACCTGAACAGCATCCACATAAAATCTTCGTGCTGTATCAAAACTTGATGTTTTCATTGTTACTTCAGCCCAAGATGCACCATGTGGCACTTCTACGTATCTCCTTTCTATATGGCCTAGTGAAACAACAAATAAAAAGCAAATAACTTAAAGTGTTAAACTCATTAAATATATGCACTTCCCTTTTTGGGCTAGGATTAGTATATGGACTGGGGAGGGAGAGGTCGAGACTTCAAATCATTCTCATTAAAAAAAACCAACAAATTAACAAATAACATTTACCAATAAAAAAGAAGTATATGGACTGGGCCAATGTGTATGACCCTTGTGCTACACTAGCACTCACAAACATGAATAAGATCTGTATAAAGATAACCTAACTAAACAAGTTGGAGCATCCCCATCATAAGTCTCACTGTAAGCATTGATTTTTGGGCTACATGCTAGAAAATAAAAATACAGAAGAATTGTGAATTCAAAGCAAATATGGGATAAATATTTTAAGACATCCAAAAGTAGGCATATTAGGAAAAAAGAATAAGGCTACTGAGCAATAGCTCAATGTTTTGGTTGCTAGATGATACGCGTAGATTCCAGATTCAAAACCTTAGGACACCAGCCAAGAGAAGCATGAAGATAAACTTAATCAACTAATGCACACCTGGCTGGAATAACATCTTTGAAAATAAAATTTGTGGAGGCTGGTTAGCTACAGTCTTGGGCTTTGTTATGGTGATTGGAATTCTGAAGAGAGGACCACGCCATGGAGCTTTGCAGTCAATACCATAGACCTCAAAATAATGAAGACCATCAGAAAGATTGGAAGGATCCACCACTACACTGAAATAAGAAGAAAACAAGTCATGTCAGTAAGAAAACAAAACTACAAATTAACATTATTTAACAGAAACTAAGCCAAAATAACCAATAAAAAAAGAGTACATGCTAAGTCCATTTTAGTTCTACATAGTGAATTTTCCTTCAGGATGAAGTTGTAATCATGATATTGTCCTTTAGGAGTTGTTGTAAACTACTTTTGCTAGACTGTTTATTTTTTAGTTTAAAGTGAATATCTATTGGTTTGGTTTAGACCATTTTACTTGAAGAATTAATTATTTGCCAATAAAACAATAAAACATTTATGCATCACTTGTCCCATGTCAACTATAGTGGGTAGAAACTAGTAACTGATCAGTCACAAGTTCACCCAAATTGTGGACGTATGTTTTTTAATAATGGCAAGAATTGCCTTATTATTCTACTCCAGAAATTCTGATATCGTTTTATTGGTGAGCCAAATACAATGCTAGTATGGGAAATTTCAATATTTATGCTTTGTTAACATTTAGAAGTCTGATAAACTAGTACTTTAGAAGTGTACTGTTATTTTGGAAAAGGTGAAAAATAAATGAAGCTTTGTTGAAAGAGAAATTCTAATAACACACTTTACAAAACACTATTATTGAGAATCACAAAATTGTATGTGTCTCACTCCATATATAATGAGTCCCCCACTCATAATTTTGTAGTTTCTAATAAATTTTAACCAATAGTAGTGTGTTAGAGAGTATGTTGCTAACATTCTTGTTGAAATTCTAGGAAATTTCAATTGAACTTTTTTGCAAGTTAACCCCTGTTTTCGCTCTCTGGATAGTTGGGTCTTAGTTATTGATGAGTTTGAGGTTTGCCTGACTTGGATGAGCCTATGGCCATCTCTACACGTCTAACAAATTAATATTATACACTGTTTTTAAAAGTGAACTGGTTATTGAACCGATCAAGATACTAATTCAAGGTTCAATGATTTAATCGTGGTTGAATTATAGTCGAACTAGTATTAATAAAATAATAATAATTAAATAATTTACAAAATGATATTAAATAATTATAATATCACATAACTTTATAACACTAAACTTAAAATAAAACATCATCTTACAAGTTCTTAACATTCAAAATATATATAAAAGTCTAAATCAAATATACCATAATTCTCAAGTTTAAATTTTAATAAAATACAACAATATCTATTAACAATATAGCAAGTTTACATCTAGAATAAAAATGAAAATGACAAATTAAATATTATACAAGATTATAATCAAGATATACAAAATTGTAAATTAATATAAATGAATAAATTATACATTCAACATAAACTTATGGGAACATATACAAACAATGAAAATAATAGTGTCGTAAAGCACACTAACTTGAAGGTGCGACCATTATGAGTGAGCAATAGATAGTCAGGTGCCTTCACAACTGTATCTTCTGTAGAATGTAATTCAATGCACTCCTCAAATGGAACCAAATCCTCAAAGTTGTCAGCATCTTCATGAAATTTTGGATTAACTTGGACTGTCCACTGAATATGTGCAACCAAAAGTTAGAAAATAATTACTTATAGAAATCATAAAGGACCCACAATAAAATTTACATGTAGTAGATGAAAAGATTAGCATTTTTTGAAATGTACAAGCAACCAGAGATGCCATGTACAAAGATTGGAGGATGTAATAAATGGGTCAAAACTCATTCCATGATAAGTCTACCAAATTAATTGGGTGATTGATTATAATTTACATATGGCTGTAAATTTGAAATTCAGTAAAACAATTCATTATTGTATAATCTTCCATCCAGCTATGCATTCCACCAATACAATATTTTTGGAGTCAACCACTGTGTGCCACTATCACAGATTGATAACTACCTACTTGATGAGATTGGATTCAATGGCCCACTATGTATGAAACTTTGGTGTGATAATCAAGTTACCATTCACATTGCCTCAAACCCAGTGTACCGTGAAAAAAGAATAGAACACACAAAAGTCAATTGCCACTTTATTCAAGAGTTAGAAAAAAAAATTATGACAAAAATTACAAGCACAAAGAGGATAAGAAATCCCTAAGAAATAACAAAATCAAAACCAAAAATAAACGGAGGGAAAGAAACTGAGAACAAGAAACATGTAACACAGCATGTCAATCTCTCCATAGACCAGACATCAACCCCCTAAAAAGACCATGAGCAGAATACCACAATGAACATAGAAAAACTACTTCATCCTAAATGACCTCAAGACAACCAACATCCAGTAAAGATTCTAGCGTATTTTTTTACTAACCAAATACACCAAAACAGTACAAATTGAGAAAAATATTTAGCTAAGACTTAAGCCTATTGCATGTTAGACCTGGAAAACAAAATCAACAAGTAGCTGATATCTTCAAGAAGGCACTTGATGGGAGTAGGGATTGGAGTAAGGCTGATTATCATTGTTCTATTGTTTCCTAATTATAAGTTGAACACTTTAATATATTAGGAATAGGAATCAGGCCATTCATTGTATATAATTAGATTTCCTAATTAATGTCAGTTGTACAAATTAGGAATTAGAATTATTGTGTCATTAACAACTGTAAATACTAATCAGTCGTTATTATTGTGTTCAAAAACAGTCATCTATTTTCTAAAAATTTGTTTGTCCCTTTATTACAAAGCATTAGAAGAAAATCAAAAAAGAGAATGAAAAGACATCTCCCAGTTCTTCCTTTTTTTTATTTTAAAATACTTTTTTTGGAAATAACTTTCAAAACTCAATAGATTTTGAATAAGAAATTGATTGCAATATATTGTAGACTTGTTTTAGAAAATAGTTTTCAATACAATAAAGTGAGACAGGAAAATAACAAACCCACAATTCCTTGCCAATTTTTACTAACAGAGTAGCTACCAGCTCTAATTTTGTTCTTTCCTTGTCATCTTACTAAGGATGTAAACTAGTGTAGCACTGTTGACTCTTCAATTTTTCATCATTTGTATAAGATTATAAGTCATCATCAATAATTGGTTTTCCCATCTTAAATTCATTCTAGAATTTTCAAAAGACCTGACTTAATCATTTTGATCAACAATGCAATAATGCATAACAAATTTATCAATGATCTCACCTCAGTAGATTTTTGGCAAGCACTGGCCTCCCTAAGATAGATGCCCCTTGATGATGGACCTGCCATTAGCAAACATACAAAAGCATCAGATATTACTCTACAATCTAGCTTTTCCTCCTACCGAGACAAGTTACAGATAAATTTAATTTCAAAACATTTGTGCACCAAGTCATCTAATTAATTAGATTATTTATCCATGGGCAATGCAACAATTTTTCAAGGATGAAAAAGATATTGACCTCCTCAGAACTCCATGCTACTATTTTTCAGACATAAATCATTTTACATACAAGTTAAAACTTATCTAATATTTGTTGGAAACAATTTCTATATATTGGAATTGAAGCCTAGGATAGATGAATGGTCAGATTTGTGTATAGTGCTGATCGTTATTCTTAGGGAGTTACATTTTTATTTATTACTCTTAAATGTAATTTTTCTGAAATTTGGAAATGAGTATAAACATAGATGCTGCTGAGTGCTTTTCACTCCATCAATTTACCAAAATCTCAATCTCTAACTGTAATTCTTTTTGCCACCATTAAAATTTTCCTTCTTAATCCTGACAGATAGGTTGCCATGTTTTATATGCCAACGTAACTCTATCATCAATTCTGGGCAAGAAAAAAGTTCATCATACAAATTCACATTCTTAGACGAAATCTTCACAATATATAATGGAATGTCTGCCAACCTATTTTCCACAAGTAACTTAATTGTATATATTGTCATGAACCAGCTATCTTATTAGGTGAAAGCACATGAATGATTTTATCTCTGACACATCCCTCATGTAAGAGCCCTTAGTAGTACAATGTAGGGTGGGCTATTGCATTGCCACACTCTTATTAGAAGAATGGAGGTTAAATAGGGTTTTGATATCATTTAATGTGCCAACCATCCTGAAAGCTTAAGCCATTAGGCGAAGGATCGTGAATGATTTTAATATCAGATATAGTAATAACATACTACACTTCCTACTGTTACAAATATAAGGGAAAGCCAAGAGAATATCTTTCCCTTCTTGGGTCACATAAGGGGAAGGTAAAATGTACATGGTAGAATGTAAACTCACTTGTTTTTCCACTTTGCTGGATTTTTATTTGATACCAAACACATGGAACATTTTGACACTTCTGTATATATTCAAAGGCCCTGTCAAGGAGTATAAGATTTATGTCAATAAATGTCACAAAACTACCATTTACTAAAATTTTCATGGAAGTAAAAACTTGGCAGATTACTTAACTTGTCAACTTGCATAAGACCTTGTCCAGTGGATAATTTATCCTCAGGTAAATCACCTACGGGTATTGCAGTATTTTCAAGCGCCTTCCTCACACTGTATGGACTCACAGGGATTCCCTCAGCCTGCATGCAGAACATACAGAAGTAACACATCAGAAAACTAGAGTATGTGTGCAAGTAAAGACCACTAAATAAGATAAGCTACAAAAGAACCACAAGCAAGGACCTTCATTGCACTTATGAGCAACGCAGTTCCTCCACAGGCTGATGGTGATGCCATTGATGTCCCATTCATGAGCATACGCCGTTGAAGAGTCCATGTGGGAACAGGAGCAACAGCACCGCCAGGAGCACTCACACAAACACCAAGGTCTCCATCAGCTGTTGGTCCTCGGCTAGACCTGCAATGTTATTTGCACCAATCATGCAAAAATAAGAACCTAAAGACAGAAGGATATAAAAAGTCATCCAATTAGGAAGTTTCAGAGAAGTGAATATACCAAGTGTATTCAAGCCCTTCAGATGGAGGTTCAACAACACAATGAGCACCAGCAGCCATAGCAGGAGACACATATGCGCCAACACCTATGATACTTGAAGATGTACCACCAGGTGCACCAACAGTGCTCAATCCTGGCCCACTATTACCAGCACTGCTCACAAATATTAGACGATGCTTGTTCACCACCTAGAAGTAAATCAACCAAAACATCAACAACTTCAAGGATAGAAAATGACAAATAAATGATATAAGTGCCCAGCTAAAATGAAAGTCTAACAAAATACCTCGTTCACAAGATCAATAAAGCGTCCATAGTCTGGCAGTAATGTTCCTTCGCCATAACTCATGTTGATAAGGTCACACTTATGCTGAAAAGAAATGTTGCATGCCCCTCATCATAAGTCTTATTTACGCGAGATGTTATAAAATCCTAAAACAAACTCAATTCATCCCTTACACAAAAATCAAGGACAAATCATATTTCACTTGTCAGGATATCCAGTAAGATCAGCTAAAGAAGAGGAAAAATAAGAAAAATTTGAAGCACCTCCACAGCTGCTATCAGTGCCCGAATCAAACCAGTTCCTGTTTCCATTGAACCTAAGCGAGAATCCCCAATTTTACAAGATATTATTTGTGCGCCAGGTGCAACTCCATTCAACAAGGGCTCCTAACAACAATTTTGTATATCAAAAGGCATAGTATTCCTCATAAGAATATTGCACTATATGAATAAAATTATATATCAGTACCTTTGGGTGGAAAGCAGTAGCTATACCAGCAACATGGGTGGCATGTGCAGAACAGTCTGTTACAATACTTAAGATATTCCCATCGCTATAGACATTAACAACAAATGTACAAGCATCTAATTTGCTGAAGAAACCATGCTTCCTCTCAATCCTGAAAGATTAGGCAGACACAGCATTGAAACCACTAATGATTTTAATAAATAATAGAAACAAAAATGACACCATTTGCATCAATAGCTAAACCATATAGATTATTTTCTTTGATGGAAAAGTAAATTAATTCAGAAACATCAACTATAGTAAAGGTGGGAACCAAGCTCTTCCCAATTCAATTGTTAAGTTGCTCCTTTTCTAGGAAAAAAAAAGTTGTCTATTTGATTTTTTTCTGTAATACATAAACCAGAAGGAAGTCCATAAACCCCAAGTGGAGAAACCAAATACATTGAGAAGTACAGTTTGCAGACTGTCATCTAAACTCTTTTGTTGTACCAAAAAAAAAAACTGATCAAGATGATGAAATAAAAATCAAGTGTCTAATTTTTAAAAGAAATTTTCAAAAACACAAGAACAACACACTGAAGCTTCAATCCCATTCATCTCATTTCACATTTTACTTTATATTTAAAAGATATGACACATATTTTCATATATACAATTTACAGTAACTTTTTGTTGTAGTAGAAATAACTCAAGAAAACAAGGTGGGAATCAATAGAACAAGATTTTCAAACCAAGGGCTGTAAGCAGTGACTATCAAAGAAAAGGTTCCTTGTGGTAGGATATATGTTGCCAAAACATGTGTATCTGCCAATTTCACGATACATCTCCAGACAAATATATCAACTAAGATTAACATTTAAAATAAATATTAACACCAGGAATTAAATGTACCTATAATTAGTTAAAGGCATAAAATTAGCAAGCTTCCCACAATTTGGATCATCCTCCAGATTCTGTGTGTCAAGGGCTACCCTCCAAACCTCTCCATCATGCCAGACAACAGCATCTATGACAGGCCCTTTATCATCATAGCTCTAAAACATAAAACAGCATTTCCTTGTAAGGAATTTCAGTTGACATAATTCTCAGTGGGAGCACAAACACAAGTATAAATGTATCTTTTAGTTTGAGTCTTTGAGATGAGTCAGAGGGAGACAAAACAAGAATCTCATTGTTTTCTGTGGCTGGGTTCAAAAGATTTTTCCAACATTATTTCATACAGAGACAATCATTTTATCAATATTCTCATTCCATCACTTATGAGTGTCCTATAACAATATACATATATATATTAAAAATTTCCAACATAAGAACCCAAAAAACAGAATAGCCGTCATCCCGCTACTGCTATCCCACTGTAGCATTTTCGGGGAGTGGCCACTCTGTGCCACTATTGACTACTATGATTTCATACAGAGACAACCATTCTACCAATATTCTCATTCCACCACTTATGAGTGTCCTATAACAATATAAATTCAAATCAATGATTCATTTCCTATTTCAAGGACAGGAAAAGGCACAAATACCCAAAGAGCAATAAAGTAAGATAACATGCTCAGCACTCACCTCAGATTGCCTTCTCAGAATATCAAGTCTATTCTGGAGATCTTCCCGGGCCCTTTTATGTTTTACATCCTCTATCTTGATGTGTTGCTAGAAAATATATCATGGTTTGAGTTATATGGAACAACAATGATATAAAAAAATACATAAAAGCAACCACATCATATCTAGATACGCATGATAGCCATTCATAAAATTACGAGTATTACCTGCAATTTGATCTGGTAATTAAATTAAAAAATCAACAGGCAATCAAATACAGATTTCATATCGGTAAATGAGCATCCAGAAGGGGAAAAATAGCACATCACACAGACTTACACAGTCAGTGGCGGATCCAGGAAAAAAATTTCAATGGGGCAAGAAAATAGTCTATAATATTTTTTAAAAAAAAAAATATTATAAGTTTTTACAAAATACATAATCTCATAATAAAAAATCCAATTTATTATATCTTTTATCTCTTGTAACTTTCTACTTTCAATTAAAAAAAACATCTTGTGGGGGCAATACCTATTTTTTTATGGGGCAAAAAAAATTATTTGACATATTTTAAGTAAAAAATAATTACTTTGTGGGCACAATTGCCCCTACTCATATTAACTTGGACCTACAACTGCACACAGTGCCAAGTTATATCCATATTCATGGACTATGTTTAATCTTTTAAAAAAAATTATCATCTGTTCATATAGCATAATGAGGCACTACTGATGAGTACTTCCAGAAAGAACGTTAAGAAAATACAGCAAAGAAAGTAGGCTGGAATGTGAATGGATAAGTTTCTTTATCTTGTCTCAAACACAATACTAATTAATGTATCAACTGGACACAAGATAGGAAAATGCAATAACAAAAAGAGAACATGTGAACAGCTTGCCCCTGCAATATGCCATGCCTACTAAACAAAATGTTGAAGTGCTATGAGTATTTCATATGTAATTTAAGGTTCTACCATTCTAGCATATGTAATAATCAAAAAAAAATTCAATGAACCTGATCAAAGTCAGCAAGTTGTTTAACAGCCCTGGCAATTTCCTCCTGGTTATTCTCATCCCACTTTTTCTTTCTTTCTTTCTGCCAATGGACATTTCAAAAGGAGAAAACAAAAATTAGATTTAATAGCCAAATGTATTAAGCCTAAAGAGAAACTAAAATATTTCATAAAACTGTAATACCACCTTCAAACGAGAAATCACATCTTCAGTGAATAGCTCATAAACTAATTTATAACCCACATGCCATTCACCGGAAGGATTTTTCCATGAAGTATTGATAACCAATGATGCCCCTGTACAACATTTTTCAGGAAGACCGAAGCATAGTCAAGTGTGTAATAATTCAATGTTCATTTCCCTCAACTATCAAGAATGAGTATAAATAAGATAAAATAAAAAGAAAGAAACAGACACTGGAATTAAGAAATACATGCATTCACACAAAAACAACAGATAGAAAACAGAAGAAAACAAGAAAAATAAATACTTTGTCAGACTTGTTAGAGGAGGAAATTTTAAGGGCCTGTTTGGTTTCCGTTTTCAATAAGAGCTTATGGATTTTAATAATAAATAATTAATGAAAATTCGCATAAGATTGTTTCCTTATCTTAATTTTTCAAAACAATACAACTAGGAGTTTTAAAACCAAGAAAACAAAACAGATGAAATATATTTTTAAATTTGTTATTCTGTAAAAAATAAAAAAAATTGAAACACTACCTCATCAACAGAAGGGTTGTAATTTAAAGAAGAGGTTGATTTTAGAACTACTCTGGGAACAAATTATCTAAACAGATTTTTATTACTTTTGTTCTTCAAAACTGTTTTTTGAATTATATTTTGCAGAAATGATTTTTAAAACAATAGAATAAAATCAAAACAAGTCAGGCCTTTGTATTCATAATGTTACTTAATTAGGGTATACTAAAAATCACTTTTTTAATGCACATGTAATCAGGTGTATCAATTTGTTTACAGACTGCCCTACTCACTGTAATAATTGTCTAGCTTCATCCCTAAACAAGGTTACCATAAGCTGTGCACGTAGTTTTCTTTTACAAATACCTTCTGAGTTACAGGCAACTACTACAATATACTGAAAAATGTCTGAACATAATTATTTGTATCAACAGGCTATATAATATTCATAGCACTAACCCGATGCCCCACAAATACGACCATCAGAATCAGCCTTTACCACCTTTGAGGTATCAATATCGCCACTCCCTGTGCTGAGGAAAGAAAAAATACGATATATATTTATAGGGAAACCAGAAAACACACTCAAAAGAAATATCAGCTAAAAATCCAACATGAAGTACTTTCTGTTTACCAATCAATGACATCGAGAACTTTTGGTTTCCCATCTGAGGTAACCTGTAATCCATCAGCAGCTGGGTCTATACCAGAATCTGTAAACAAGCAGATCTAATGATTTAACAAATTTGTCATATGAACCATTAACAATTGCAATGACAGTATAAACAAAAACATACATTAGAATACAAGCAACATAATCATTACTCTAAAAGACATTTTAGTAGCCGCAAATTAGATGGGCGCAGAGCCAATGAAAGAAAGGAGTGAATGTTACACTTATGTCACTACAGTCTAGTGAGAACAACGAACAAGCACACTTTCTAAAAATATAAATAAAACTAAAGAAAAGTGATCCAGAATTAAAACAGAAGCGTAAAAATGCAAACATAACTAGTAACATTCCCAATATGTGAATACAGACACAACACAATGTTAATTACAAACACTCCTTACAAACAAAAGTTTCTAAAGCACTAAAAAAACACTTCATTAGCCCAACCAATCCAACAAGATCACTACAACAAATTCTCTCTCTTCAACTCCATCGCTCATGCATTCACATCAGAAGTCAAACCACACAAACAAACAAAACTAAATCACCTTCCATTCCAACTACGAACTCAATAACTTCAGCACTTCTTCACTTTCTTTTCATCAAATCCATCATAAATCTCCACACACTCCACTAATTCCACACATGCAAAGCAAACACACAATTAATCCGAAACAAGTTTAAACGCATCTTAATTTTGATTAATTCCACTCTCAAATCTTTTTATTAATATAATCATAATAATATAACACATCTAAATCATACACCAAATTAACTCAAAGACAGTCCTGGAGTTGTGATTATTTCGAATTTTTCACTTGCGAACATTTCAACAACCGAAAAATTAAAAAGAAAAAAAGAGCATAGTTTTGTAGGAGTACCGAAGATAGCGATGAGAGCGCCACGACCGTCGTACTCAGGGTGAGCATCGAGGAAGCGATCGACGCCAATCTCTTTCTTAGGCATGAGCGAAGCTAAGAAGGTGGATTCGTTCAGCTTGAACTGGCGGAGAGACGAACCATCTGAACCATCTATTTTCTTCGTGTTGCTGTTATCGCCAGTGGTAGCGGTAGTGGAAGTGAAGGAAGAGCAAGGCATTGGCTTGTGAGCAATACGGCGGCGTTTTGATGAGATGAAAGTAACAGATGGAAGCTCTTTGTGTGTGTGCGAGATCACTGTGTTGAGTTGTGTGTGTTAAAGGGCCTTGGGAGTGATAAAAATGATGCAGGCGATGAGTGAGGGGAACGTGAATGTTGCTGTTGCGTGTCGGTTTTCGTTTTGTTCTGAAGAGAGGGTGTTTTGGTCATTTCGGGATGCCGAGCTGACGTGGCGGGTGCGTTGCACCGTGGGGGCGGGTTTCACGACGTGTGTGTAGTAATACTTTGCACAGTGGACATCCACATTGAAGTGTGAGTTTTCATTTCTTTTAACAAAAACCTACTTTTTTTACAGTTTTGTATTTTTTTTTTAAATTAAAATCTCTTAAAGTGAGTCAATCATGTTAGAAGACAAAATAAACATATTTATACTAATTAATTATTCAGTGTAGTTATGATTAATACAGATTTTTAATTTCTAATATTTAAAAAGAAAATCTTATCAAAATATCTGGCAAAATTAAAAATCAAAAAAACAACTTATCGAAAAAACTATACAATACCCCTGAAAATATTGATTCTCCTGTCCTTTTTGCAAGAAAAGTACGCCTATGTACTTACAAATAAGATCTGTGTCTATGAGCTTTGCTGTATATTTCATAAATTGAAACTATGTGTTTTGTAATAAATGCAGCATTCACCGATCGTTTTTTATTTTGAAAAAAAATAAATAAGCACTCTACATGACGCTTACAGAAAGATCGAATGAGGAGAGAAAGAAAATGTAAATGCAATAGATGTTATGGTGTAATAGTAAAAGAGAAATAAAAAATTAAAAATTATTGATGAAGTATTTGATATTTAAGAATGTTTAAATATTATGTCATATTTAATTTCTCATTCAATAATTAATTTTTCGTTTTCTATTTTTTTTTAGGAAACTCTAATACCGAGTTAAGTGAATACATGATATTTGAGATGTTAATTATATTTATCAATTTCTTAAAATATTTATTTATAATAGCATTATCATATAAATTAATTTTACATTTTATATCTGTTTATATTTAATGGTAAGTTCTCACCGTTTTTTTTTTTATAATTATGATAATAATGACATTTATTTTAAAATAGAAAATAAGATATATGGTGAAACAATACTATTATTTTTAATTTAATAATCTGATAGTTTATTTATAGACTTACATCTAAAAGTTAAATATGTCAACAAATAAAATATCAAAAAATAACGTGAGCATGTTGTTTTGTTGAAAATGGACACATTCTGCTTAACATGACTACATTCTACTGAACATGTCATTAACAAACTCTTAAGAAATAAGACTAACTTAAAACTGACTTGACTAAGTCAAAAAAATTAAAATCACATAAAAAAACAAACTATATTTTTTTAATAGTCTCTCCCTTAAACTGAAGTTTATAAACTTCAGTTTATACATAGCTATCAACAGTACAAATGTCTAACAAATTTTTCAAATTTTGGAAAAAATGTAGCTTTAGAGCTTTAGTAAATATATATTTTTACTTGGATAGTACTTCAATTTAATTTTTTCATCACGGTTGAGATCTCTTGGAAAGTAATATTTAACGTCAATATGTTTACTCTTTTTATATAGTACAGGATTCTTAAAGAGTTTGATAGTTGAAATATTGTCACAAAAACTTGTTGTTGCTCCTTCTTGCTTGAAATGTATCTCTTGGATAATCTTCCTTAGCTAAACAACTTGACAAGTACATGTCGTTGCAGCAACAAATTCAACTTTTGTGGTTGACAAAGTAACAATTTGTTGCTTTTTGGATGATCACGAAATAGCCCATGTTCCCAACATAAAGACATAGTTTGTTATGCTCATTCTATCATCTTGATCTCCTAAATAATTATGTCAGTAAATCCAAACAAATCTGACTTTTTTTCCTTTTTGTATAGCACTTCAAAATCCTTAGTTCCTTGCAAGTAACAAAGGATTTTCCTGACTACAAAAAGATGCATTTTTGTTGAACTCTCTATATATCAACTTATTAAACTCACAGTATACATTATGTCGGGTCTTTTTGCTATTAAATACATCATACTACCCACAATTTGCTCGTAAATCGTGTTGTCCACCCTTTTTTCTTCATGATCTTTGTTTAATTTTATGTTGTACTCTGCTAGAGTGCTTACAAGATTACAATCCTTCATTTGGAATGTGTCCAAAATTTATTGCACATATTTCTTTTGTGAGATAAAAATGTCATTAGTAGATTATACCACTTCTGTGTCATTTCAAACTTCATCAAAATCAAGTTTTTGAATTCTTTAAACACAACGTCACAATTTCCAATAAAAATAAGATCATCAACATACAAATAAACAATAAGCATTTTTTTCTTCACCTTCCATTTTCACAAAAAAAATGTGTGCTCATATGGGCACTTTTGGAAACTTCTGCAAAAAAATAGTCATTAATGCAACTATACCAAGCCCATGTGACTTGTTTTAATCCAAAAAAAATGTTTTTTATTTATTTATAGACTTTATGCTAATCATCAACCTTAGTATAACCAAGGAGTTGGTCTAAAAATATTTGTTCTTCCAAACTTCCATTAAAGAAAGCAGATTTGACGTCTAGCTGGAAAATAGGCTAGAAATTTTGTGTTGCCAATGTTATCACTCATCTGATTGTATCATGACGTGCAACTAGAGCAAATATTTCATTATAATCAACTCCATATTTTTGTTTGTATCCTTTTGCTACCAATCACGTTTTATACTTGTCAATTTCACCATTTTTCTTCAATTTTATTTTGAAAACTCATTTTAAACCAATGGTTTCATGTCCTTTTGGGGGATCACAGAGCTTCCAAGTATCATTCCTTTTAATAGCTTTAACTTTAACATCCATCGTCTTTCTCTATTTTGGTTTCTTAACAGTACTTAAAAGTTGTGGGGTCACAATCTGCAAACAAGACAAAGTAGGTAACATGATCTTCATTATAATAAATTCTTATTACCTCATAGTCTTTCATCCATGTTGGCCTTTTTCGAGTGTGTTGGGAAGGTTCATCTATTGTACTTGTTGCAATTGGTAACGTTTTAGAAATACCAATTGATAATTTTTTAGTTAACTACATTTCATCTTCAACATCACTATCAATAATTGAAGTAGGCAGCTATCTATTCCAATCCCAAGTGCTTTCTTCATCAAATACAATATCTCTACTAACCAAAATATTTTTTGTTATTGGATTGAACAACTTATAAGTTTTTTATGTCTCACTAACATCGAGAAATATACATCTTTCACCTTTATCATCAAGTTTTTTCCTTTTTCCATCTGGAACTTGGGTATAGGCAATGCAACAAAATTTTTTGAAGTAGTATACGATTGGTTTTCGCTCATTCCAAGCCTCTTCGGGTGTCATGTTTTGGAGAGCAAAAGTGGGGCTTCTATTTAGGATATGAATGCTTCAATTTACGGCTTCGGGCTAAAATGTCTTTAGAATTCTTCCTTTTGCTAGCAAACCTCTTACCATATTAAGAATGGTTTGATTCTTCCTCTCCGATACGTCATTTTGTTGTGGGGGTATAAGTTGTTGTGAGCTCTCTTCTAATATCATAAGTATTACAAAAATCTTCAAATTTCTTTGAACAATATTCTCCACCATGATTTGTATGAAAAGTCTTGATTGTCTTTCCTGTTTCATTTTTAGCATGTGCCTTGAAACTTTTAAAAGCACTAAAAGCTTCTAATTTTTCCTATAAAAAATAAACTCAGATTTTTCAACTATAATCATCAATGAAGGTGATTAGATAATTTTTACCTCCATTTGAATATGGTTTTATTAGCCCACAAATATTAGAATGAATTAACTCCAAGACATTCTTTGCTCTCCATGATTTTCCTTGAGGAAATTTTGAACGATATTGTTTGCTAACAACACATTTTTCACATACTTTAGAGGAAACAACAATTTAAGGAAGTCTAGTCACCGTATTTTTTTGGTGAAGAGTCTTTAGTCCACTAAAGCTCAAATGTCTATATCGAAAATGTCACAGCCATGAAGAATCTTTTACTTCAGTCATCAAGTAAGATTGAATACTTTCACTATTCAACAGGACAACCTATTTGAATTCATTTGAATAACAACAATGGTCCCTCTTGTAGGATTATATATTTCATAAGCATCATCCTTGATTGCGATAACATAACATTTTCTTGTAATTGTCTATCACTTAATAAATTACTTTTCAAATAGGGACATATAGAACATTGGATATTGTTTCAACAAAACCATTATTGGTCCTGATCTTAACATCACCTTTTTCATTGACATTCATAATAGAACTATCACCAAAACTTACTTTAGAATGAAAGTCTTCGTTTAAATATGAAAATGAAGACTTACTTCCACACATGTGGTTGCTGCAGCTTGTATCCACATACCAAACATCTGAGTTGGATTTTTCATCAATTTGAACAGCCATTAACAAGGTTTCTACATCTTGATTTTCTACAAAATTTGATTTTTCTCCTTTCTCTTTGTCATTAGGCATCTTCATATAACATTATAAATGGTAATGACCAAACTTATGACATCTGAAGCACTCTATTTTTTATTTGTCAATATGGTAATTATGATATCTACTTTTGTTTTTATCACTATTAGCCTTAGAATGGCTACTATCATTCCTATTTCCTCTACCTCTACCCCTTCCTCTAATATTGGAGAAATGAGTAGAGATAAAGGTTTTTAACGCTTGCTTCTCTATGGTGGAACTTCAATTCATCTTTTGTTCATGAACTAGCAAAGAGCTTTGGAGTTCACCAAGAGAGAGGGTGTTATTATCTTTGGATTCTTCTATTAAGCATACTACATAATCAAATTTGGGTGACAAGGATGCAAAATTTTCTTTACAATTGTGACATCTTCCATCTTCTCACCATGAAATTGCATCTTGTTGCTAATTTGCATGGTTTTGGCATAATAGTTGGTGACAGATTCATCATCCTTCATTTGTAGAATCTCAAAATTCATTCTTAAGACTTGAAGATGTGCACGTTTCACTCCAAAAAAGTCCTGATATTTTTTCTTCATAGAAACCCAAATATTCTTAAAACAATCTTTGCAAATAATAGTCTCCAAGATTGAACGATCAATAGCCTGAAACAAGTAATTTTTTGTTTTGAGATCTTTCAACTTCAACACTTCAATTTCTATTATCTGTGCATCAAACGCATCTGTTTCACCTACTAGTTCTAGAACACTTTCTAAAACAACTTTCCAATATTCCTTAAATCTAAGGAAATTTTTCATCAGCATGCTCCAATGATCATAATGACCATTGAAATGAGGATTGTAGACTACGTAAAATTGGAATCTAAAGCAATAAAAAAATATAGTTGTTTTTTTTTCTCTTTTTTTTTTTAACTCACGTGTTTCCCTTCAACTTGACTTTGATACCACTATAACAATGACATCTATTTTAAAATAGAAAATATAAAATAAGAGATACGATAAAAAAGATACTTTTAATTCAATAATCTAATGGTTTAGTTATAGTCTTACATCTAATAATTAAATAAGTTAACAAATAAAATATTAGAAAACAACATGGACACATTGTTCTGTTGAACATGATCAGTTCTGTTGAACATGCCATTAACAAACACCCAAGAAATAAGATTAACTTAAAATTGATTTGACTAAGTCAAACAAATTAAAATCACGTAAAAAAAACAAAATATTTTTTTTTAACAAATTGTTCCTCGTGCTTTTGAATTTTCTAAAATTTTGTAATGATGAGATACACAAGACAAAATTCACATGGTCTTACAATGATGTCAATTGTTGCATCTTCTCTTATCATAACGAAATATCTAAACCAATAAATGATAACTTTTTTAAAGTGATTAATTCAATAATCACAGTCAAATGTTTTTATAAAAAAATAAAATTATACATCCATAACATTATAAGGATCAAAAGTAGAATGAAAATTTTTTTATTTTTGTTACACTTACACTCAACATAGATAAACATTATTTTTGTGAAATTTAACATTCAGCTCTTTTGTTTGTAAATATTGCTTCATGCTTTTGATTTATTGTTACAAGTTTCTTAATTTTGATGATTTTAAAAATTGACTTCCATATTTTGTAATATTATATTTCTATATAATATCATTGTTCCATCATTATTTTACTCACAGTCTTATTACAGTCAAAATAAATTGATTTATTTTTTAATTTTAGAGTTTTAGCACATTAAATTTTAACTTTTTAATAGTATGTTTGTTTGTGTTTATTTTTAAAATAATTTTTTAATAAAATAAATACATTTTTCTTTTTTACTATATTTATCTAAATTACATATTAAAAAAAACAGTTTCTACTTTTTTCAAAAAGTAATTTCTATCTATTTCTAAAAAAAAATACGTTTCTTATAAAAAAGTACTTCTTTAAAAAATAGTTTTTTTAAACATCTTTTTTTATATTTAAACAAACTGTCCAAATATCCACAACTTTCAAATTACATGAAATTCTAAAATAACCCCTAAGAGCAACTCTAATGAAAATTACTCTTTTTATATATGGTATACAAATGACTTACCTAGTAATTCACAAATTATTAGTTGCAATCGATATTCCATTTAGATGTCTTTCTTGTATTATTAAATGTTTTCTAGATAAAAATTGTGAAATCCATTTAAGAATTTTTTTAAAAAGGTTATTGAATTGGAAATTTTTTTTACATAAATCAATCATTAACATCAATATCAATTAATCATCAATCAATATATTATAAAATGCAGTTAATGATTAAGATTGTTGTCCATGTTGAATTTTTTTTCCTTTTTTTCTCATCCTTTATTTTACTGCTATTAATTATTATTATTGACATAATCTCAATCTTTTTATATATAATATATTAATAGATTTATATTTGTCATTCTAAACTTTAATAGCCAAAATTTAAAATAATATATCGTGCTGAATTTAATATTTTAACAACCTGCATAATATATTGATTATTCTAAAAATTGAAATAAATTTTTATATTTTTCATATATATTAATCATTAATTATTGACTAATTTTAACAATAAAAACAAAAAGATTTAATATTGTAATAAAAAAATTAATAGGTTTTTTGCCCTTTTTTTTTATAAAAACTCAAATCACATAATAATCATAGAAAAGAGATTAAAAAATTATTAATGCAATTTATTATACAAATTATGTTATAATTTAAATTATTTTAAAAACTAGTTTTATAAACAAATTTAACAAAACAAATTACATTTAATAAATGCATATAAATCAAACTTAATCAGATTTGTAACAAATTAAACTTATTTTTATTTTTAAAATTAAAAATATTAAATTTAATAGATTAAAAGTCTCACATTAATTACACAATTTTAAAAATAATAATTAAGTTAATAATTATATTTTTAAATTAGGATCATGCATAGTCATTAATCATACTGGTAAGATTTAACAAATCTAATTAATAATTAATTAAATATTTTACATTAATAATATTTACTATATAATTTTAAATTAGTAATTAAGTTAGCAATATATATTTTTAAATCAGGTTCATGCACAACCTTTGATTGAACCAATTAATTTTATTAAAATATTTAAAAAATCCTTTTTAATTACTATTATTACTCATATAATGTACTATAAATTAAATAATATATAATAAAATAGACTTGAATGTGAACATTAATATGATATTCCATGTTATTAATATTTTATTAATATATTTTAAAAACATTATTACACAAAAATAAATTATTTTAAATTTATAAATTTAACTAAATATCTATGAAGCTTTTTTAATTATTATTGTTCATAAAACATATTACAAAACCAAGTTAAAATAAAATAGATCCATGACATGTATAAATTTTTTATCTTTTCTCAATTTGAACAAAATAAAATCAACATTCTAATTTTTATTTTATATCTACACCTTACAAAATATTTTTTTTGTTTAACTGGATGTAGAGGAGACCAATTTTACTTCTTGTTCATCAAATTTCTTTTTTGTCATAAATTTTTGTACAATTCACTTAATACAACTTTTTTTTTTCTACTCAATTTTCTTCTTTAATTTATACATTTTAAGTATATAGTTTATTATATACTTCTTGTTTTTGGTACATAGTTTATTATATAATGTCAAAATAATAATTATATTATTAATATACATTTTCAAATAAAGTTCAAGCATAACGTAGATCGAATTCAATTAGATTTAATTGATATAATTATATTTTATTTTCTATAAAATTATAGATTTGTTTTAAATTTAAAAAAGAATAAGATTTATTATAAATTAAACAATATATAGTAAAATATACTTAAACCTAAACATTAATGTGATATTTAATGTTATTGATGCTTTATCCATATATTTTAAAAAATTATTATTCTTAAAAAAATTAATTATTTCTAAATTTAATATTGTATATAGCTACTCAGGTGAATTGCATTATTATAGATGTTCTAACTAACGTTTCATATATTTTATTTTAATATAGATGTACCAAACTAGGGTATTTCACAGTGATACTGGGTCGAAAAACTATACACAAATAAAAATTAGGTTAATTATCAATTTTATTTTTAACTTTTTAATTGTTAACCATTTTGTTACTGATAAATTAATTTAATATATTTTACTCTCAATTTTTAAAAAATTTGTGAATTTTATCTTTAACTTTTTTTATCAAATGATATTACACTTTTCATCTTCAACTTTTTAATTTTTAATTTTTAGTAAATTTTACTCTCAACTTTCTTAATTTTTATTTTTACAAAATTAACCTTCAATATATTTATTTTTTTAGAATTTTATCTTTCATTTTTATTTTTTGACAAATTTTATCTTCACTTTATCAGGAATAAAATTCACAAGTTTTTTAAAAATTAAAAATAAAACGTGTCAAACTAATCTGTTAAAAATAAAATTCACCAAAAATTAAAAATTAAGAATAAAATTTGTAATTGAGTCTTAAAAATTAAACATTCAGTATTTAATGATGGTTGTAATATGATAGTTTGGTTCAATGTGGGGTAGAAGTTTTTAACTACTATACCATTTCTTGCCAACTTCAGAATTCGTACTTCCAGCATTATTTCAATATTCGAATTCATTATTTAAATAGCTGCCTCACTGACTTTTATTGTTGGTTATCTTTTTTTTTTCTTTTTTTTTTTTGCTGAACTATTGTTGGTTATCTGGCACCAACAAAACCAGCATAGATAATGGAATATGAAATGGTTGAATGACCTATTAAGGTTGGATTGAGGGACTTAACCTTTCTCTTTCTGCATATTTTTTTGCTTCTCTCATTGAGATGGAATTATCTTCTTTTTTTACCTCTTTTATTATACTTTTATGAGTTATGACCTGATATTAGGGGACTTAATCTTTCTGTTTTATTTTTTAAAAAAGTGTGTGATTTGGCCCATGCAGGTCTCGAACCTGCGACCTTGGCGTTATTAGCACCACGCTCTAACCAACTGAGCTAATAGGCCACGGTTTGACGTAGTCTGTTTCAATATGATTTCCTTAACTATTCTTCTCCAGTTTTTGAATTGTAGAATCAATCAGACCAGACGAACCAGTGCTGTTTGCATATTAATATATTAACATGCTTTATGTTGAGGATAATCACTTCATATTAATATATTAATGTTATATTTCATATTGAAAGTTTTGAAATTTATGTTTAATTACTCTTAAAATATTATTTTTTAGTTATTTTATTATTTATTTATTTTAACAAGATTATGGATAGAATGATCACATAATTTATTCAAGATTTCATATTTCAAATATACAAATTCATAGTCAATTATTATACATTATAATGTTCCTTGCAATATTATACTTCATGTTGTACAGAATCAAGTTATAAATATTAATATTTTATAAAATTGGATTTTCTCAACGGATATTTTTATATATGAATGTTTCGTAGAGTGCTTGCACTGCATAGTAAAGCTATCAAATGCATGGATTTTTATAGGTACAAGTATTCACAAAATTACGTTGACTTAACCCAATAAAAATAATCTAGATTGATTTTTTTAGTTTTTAGGCCGAATCCAATCTAGCTCAATGAATCCCCTTATGTTTTGGATTGAGTATTGAATTTTGATTTTAAACTCATAAATTCAATCCAATTTAATCTATTAATATAACATATGTTTTAATTTTAACAAAGTCAATTAAGTTTCAAAAATCATGGAATGTCACTATAGGAACATTTTAAATAAGGATACGAGTGTAATAAACGTTAACTCAAAAAGATGTAAATTATGTCTTAGGATGTGTATTGTTGCTTTTGTTTTTAATTTGAGCTTCTTGAAGTGTGTTCTTGTCATGGGTACCATTTGAATTGACTAACTATTAACTATTTTTTTTAGTTACATTTCAGACTAGCTAAGAATCTTATATCAAATATCACAAGTTCTATTGAAGGATTCATTATATTTTATTTGTCTTAATCAATGTTCGGGGTTGTATTTATTTTGTGAATTATTAATTTTACTTTGGTTTGATCACAATATGTGTTTGCTTGATGTTTCACCCATTCTTTTAGTTTAAATAAGAAAATGTAAAACTCACTTTTAAATAATAGATTTGTTACCTTGTGAAGGATAGCTTAAAATTTCCTTTTCATGCTTACATCTCCCTTATGTTTTGTCTTGTTTCATTAGATTTATTTTTATTGATTTCTGCATTTGCATGATATGTGTTTACTCATTTAATGTTGGTCAAAATTTTCTTTTAAAAGCAAAAACTTAACATATCATTTTTATACACAATAAATAGAAAGTTATAAATAATAAATTATACAAAAATGTTCACTATTTATGTGATTTAATTAATTTCTTCTAATAAGAATATGATATAATTAATTTTCTTTAATAAAAAAATTAATTTTATGAATATATGTTAAATATTTAAAATAAAAAATTATAAAAAAAATGCAATCAATTGATTAGATAAAATATTTTATAAACAAATTTTTCTATGTATTTTTAATATATTTTGTATTATTAATTAAAATTTATAAGATACTAAATGATGAAATCATTTAATGTTTATTTTAAATAATTAAAAACTATTTTTTACCAAGTAATTAAAAAAAAATCTAAACTTTTTTGCTTGGATATCTTATAATAAGAAATAATGTCAATTTTATAAACTTGTGTCTATCCAATAATATCTCCATTTTTTCCTAGTAGTAGTTTGGTTGGTTTTTTAATAAGAAGAAATAATGAAAAAAAAAATACAGGTGTGTAGTAATGGTCATTTGGATCTCCTTTTTATATGATCGTTATGAAACCTAAGGTTATTAGTTGTAACCATTTGAATCTCCTTCCTATTGGTTATTGTAAAATCTTGTCTTAATTTTTCTAAAATAACAAATTAAAAAACAAAAAATAGCAACACATATTCATCTTCTTTCCAAAGAACTACATAAATTTGATTTCTCCATGGTACCTAGGTACACATAAGAGCAAGGGTTCACTTTTGTTGATTGAAAAAAGATAAAAATATTTTAACAATCTTTTTCTTTTAAAAAATAAAATAAATTCAATTTAATAATGTTTTTATTTCGTAAATTAGTAAATAATGAGGTAATATGTTGTATTATTGATTTCAAAGGTATTAAACAAATCATTTTAACACGTAAATAAAGGTAATTGTCATAAGTTGATGTTGTAGGGTGATAACACATTTTTAATACATAATTTAAAATTGAACATATATATTTTTTAAGGTTTTTTCATGGTTCTTCCTTTAATAGATCATGATCATGTTTTTAAACATATATTTTTTTGTTGTCTCATCATAAGCCAATTGTAATAGATGACGACTTCATTCACTACACTAAAAATGATTTTTTTGTGACAATTATTTTATTTTTTAGTGGTAATATAAATAAATACTAAAACATTTACTAACAATAAAACAATGGTACGTGTATCCATAATCAGTAAAAGTATTATCGACAATTATGGTGAATGCTAGTAAAACATATTTTTATTGTAAAAAAATCAATATTTTTAATAAAAATACTAGTGACTATTTAAATAACCTTAACATTATTTTTTAATTCTCACTTTAAACCTTCAATTTCCTTTGTTATTGTTGGTAAAAAATCCTTCACAGCTAAAAATAAATAAAGAATCTATTTGGCAGAAAACTTCGTTATCTGGAATATTATATTGTTTATAATTAGTTAAGATTTTGGACTATCTAACAAAAACATAAACTGGAATTACTTTATCAGACAATTTGTAATTACTTTTGATCTCATTATAATCTTTCCAAACAAATATGTAGTATAATTCGTAGTCAATTAGCATTTAATTTTCAAATCGTACATTAATTAAGTTTTTGTTATTTAATGAATTGTATAATAATTATCATAGATTTTACAACCTCAGGAAAGAAGATTTGAGTTAAAATATTAGACAAAAAGGCACATAATCATCATAATGATTTACTAGTTTTGTTCAAAATTACATATTATAACCACAATTACTAATTATGCAATAAGTAGAGGATCTTATTTAGAAGGAAATTACGCATTTCTTATGTATTAATTTGTACTTAATGGTTGGCTCATTTGACCAACATTTATTATATAAGAGAAGATTCATATTAGAAATTGATAAACATTTAACCATGCAATGATTTACAAATGATCTTCCTCTTGTTATGAATAACACAATTCCAAATGCCAAATCTTGAACAAGTTTTTTCTAAACTGGACCTCCAAGTTTTGTAAGAAAGGAAACAGTGTATTGTCATATCAAACACTAAAAATTTCAGATTCACATATCATTAATTTTTTTTATGAGCACAAGTTAGGAATGAAGTACAAACTTGATTGCAAGGAACAACACTGAACAAATTGACACGACTATTTCATAATATTAGGAACTTTATGGAACTCATTAATTAATGAAAATAAAATATCATATGTAACAAGAAACTAAATAAGATACAATTATTACCCAACAATGTCCTTCAATTTCTTCTTTAATTATTTTGATCTTTAGGTTGTGTAATTTGTTCTACAATTGCTTCTATATTCTCAACATTTTGAGCTACAACTTGTAGGATATTCAAGACTTCTTTAAGTAAAAAGTAGACATCAAAATTTACTACTCAAATATCCAAAATATATTACGATTTGAACTTTAACTTTTAGTTATAATTTATACCTAAAATAGGATGAAGTTGAATTGGTCTTCAGGAAAAAAAAAAAACTAAGTTGGAAAAAAAAAAGACAAATGCAATTAGTGTTAATTATGTAGATGTCCCATGAAAAATTAAAATTATAGGATGGAAGACGTTCATGCACATGACAATCTTGAAACAAGCAGTACATAAAGGATAAATTATAGTTATCAAATAAAATGTTAACTGTCGTGTTCCGTGCTAATATTTCACTTCTTTATTCCATATTAATCTTAAAGTAGCGAGAAATACAAAAAATTACACATGTTAATACTATTAATGAATAACATTACTTAATATTCAAGTTTTGAACAACTTTTATGTTGGTTCATAACAACACCTTAATGAAATATTATTAATTGTATAGATTGAAAATCCATGGAACCAAAATTTAGAATAAATAATTGAACACCAAATCAAAGAAGAGAAATTAATTTTTCATGGTAGTAGCAAAAAAGAGCTCAATGTGTAATAATACCACATCATACACTATTTCTTTTATTTGAAAAAATAAAAATAATTTTAAAAAAATTAAAAAATCCAAAAAAATTTCAATACTTAAATACTATAAACTTCATTTGTATGTTTAAGAATAAATATATTATTATAGTCATGAAGAGATAACATTATATTTCATGAAATTGTTAGTTTTTTTTATAATTAACTAGATGATTACTAAGTAAGATAGCCTTTTCAAAAAGGTAAGAAACTAAGTACTAAATAAAACTACACTAAACTTGTTAATCTCAAGCAATGATAAATGTGAAGACCAAACCAACCTATTTTGTCCCCTATACACCAATCTCCTTATTTTAGAGGATATTATCCCTCATTTCACTTTTGTTGAGCTAATTACCACATATAAAACTATTCTATATTTTTAATAAAGACATTAATATGATATTATCACAAACGTCACATACATACAAGAATTTGAATTGTCCTATTCAGTTTCTCATCCTTGATATTAGTAAATCAACCACATGCACTATATTAGGATGAAATTTCAAAGCATGATAATTAACTCTTATTTTTACTTTTCATTTTATAGATTCTTCATTTTATATGAGTTAAATTATAACCATTAACAATACATGAAAACATTTAATAATATATCTTTTGTGTTATAATTTAATTAACTGAATAAACCCCTATATCCAAGATACGTGAGATAGGATTATCAAAACCTATAGACTAGGTACTACCCTACCCATGTTGAATTAAGAAAAGGATACTCCTTAATAACTTTACATGCACACATATATGTTTGGGTTTTGACAAGCTTACCAAACCACATAAGTAGTAAAATAGAAAGCTCAAGTGTCATTTTCCAAGAGACTTGTGCAATATTTAACAAAGTTTAAAAAATCACTATCTAAACTAGAGAACAACACAAAAAGTTGTAAAACACAAACATTTTAGTTTATGTTTTAGAACTCTAAAATAGAACAAGTGAAGAAACAAGTTAAAAATACCTTTTTTTATGACTTTGTAGTTAAGATAAAGTTAAAAAGAAAAAAAATTGTAGATTATGAAAATATTGTGAGGGTAAGGCTTCACTAAACATGACTCTCTCTTAAACAAACAATACATATTCCATTGAACTCAACATTAAAATTAGTTAATGAATATTTTCTTAATCCTAGCTCTTTAGATGAAAAAGGCCTTAATTCTATTATTAAGTTTCAATTCCTCATAAACTTAAGAAAAAAATTAACTTCACGACTAATAACATAAGATAACTAATGAACTAAGTTTCATTTCTAGACACAAAATTCAATGGGTATTTTGCTTTAATTTAAGATAATGTAAATGTTTTCCAACGACAATCACATCCTAAGAACAAATCATGATTGATCACTCTACATCAAGCATTAAAATAAAAAACACTAATACTGAAGAACAATTATATATATATATAAGAAATTTTAAGTTTGGTTAAATTTAATCATGACAATGGAGAAACTTAGTTATTCATAATCATGAGTAACAACAAAATACAATGAAGCATGAAGAGAACTTCCACATAATAAAACAATATCTACTTCATTATCTAGTACAAAAGGATGAAATCTATGTCATAAAAATGTCATTGATTTTTATTATAAAATTCAATTTAAAGTCATTTTTATATTAATTATTTTCATAAAAATACTTTTAATTAAAGAAAATTCTAAAATAAAATAACAATAAGTTAAATATAATTTATTAAAATTTGTTAATTTTATTTATAAAATATTAATTTAAAATAAATTTATTGTTATAAATAAAATTAACTATTTTTTTAATCTTCATAAATTAATTAATTAAACCTTGTAACAAGGTCAAGAAAAAATATCATATTACTTACATATTTAAAATTAAAATTAAAATATTTAAGTATCTTTCCAATAAAATATTTTTACTTCAAGTCAAAGTTACCAATTAGCTACTAACATTGTCTCTATTGTTCCACCAAGTAGGTGTGGTAAATTTGATGAAAGTAAGTATCCAATTTTATTTATTTTTTGTAATTTACAATGTGAAATATTTTAAGAAGATTTTCTTTATGTAAATATTTTCTCAATTATATTATAATTAAGGATTGTATTTTTTTTAAAAAAATTTCATTTCCAAACAACCAAATTAAACTTTATTTTTTATTTTCGTATTATATTCAACCTTTTTTTTATTATTATATTACATTAAATGAATTTAAGTATATAAAGAATATTAAATGATTCAGTGAAAAACTTAATATAAAGATATGAAAAATTATTCATTTAAATTTATTATCAGTTAAAGAGTTCATACTTTCAAAATGGATAATTTAATACAAATATATGCTTGTGATTTATATTTAAACTAAATTTCAATTTTCTTATTGACTTATTCTTTTTGAATTTCATTTAAAGAAATAACTATCATATTATAAGGTTGCATGTGGAAACATTATATGAAATATCAATACTAAAATAGTTAATAATTATATTGTTTTCACTATAACTGATAAGGATCCCATGTTTTACCTTGTAATTTGTACATAATTTATATAAAAGTATACTTTTACATTATATATTTTATTAAAAACATCGTAATATATAACTTTTTATTGTTTTTTTAAATATTACAATTTAAACTATTTTATATCCTTAAGTTATTTTTTCTGTACATGAATACTATACCAGTTAATAAAAATGCCCTCGTTGTCTTTGGCTATTTCTATATGTTTCTAACTTTTCGAAACAGAGTACTGTGGCTTCAGCAAAAAATTTCTGTTGTTTATGTTTTGTATTCAGACCTAGCAAACATCCTATCCTATGTTAGTTCTTGGGTTTATACAATGACTAATGTTTTAATCCGTGTATTATACGGATCATGTTTAATATATAAAGTTTTATATTATAATTAATTATTATTGAAAACGTAATCAAATATTCATATCAATTAATTATAATAAATAAATATCAAATGTTCTAAATTTTCCTATTTTAAATTAGACTCAAGAGTCAATTCATATAGTGGGTCATCTCGGCACAAAATTAGATTAAATTAGATCATCATTCTAAAGTAAAGTCTTCTTGTCACTACACTAAAATAAAAAAAATATCATTATCTTTAAGAGAGTTTTAGTTAAGAGAATTTTGTATCTTATGATAAAATACAACTAATATCATTGAATGAGAGACACATAATATTACTCTAGTAAAATATTTATTGACTTGAATGTGAGAATATCTTTTATATATACTCACGTTTTTTATGAAAATTTGTTCTTACTAGAAAGTTGAATGTCACAAAAAGATCTTGAATTTGCATAACGACCTTAACTTAATCTGTTTGAGATAAATTATTTTTGACAAATAATTTTTATCAGGACATCAATTCAATTTATTATAGTCAGGACATCAACTTAATTTATTTTGAACGTATCAGTTCAATTCATTTCAAACAAATACATCATTCCAGTTTAATTCTTAAGTAATTTAAAATTTACTTCTGAATAAGTTAAAATTAACTTTTAAAATAGTTAAATAATTTTAGCTTCTTCAATAGACTAATTTTAACTTGTGGTAATATAAAATAAACCTAATTCAAAAGTATGTATATCTCTATTGCTTATGATAATCTATGGGGAACAGGGTTAGCTTGAAGATATTTTCTAGAATACACGTTTGTATAAACATCCTATCCTAGGTTATTAGTTCCAGGGTTTATACGATGATTAGGCAGGTGGCTTTCCACGTTATTTGCCAGAAGTGTCTAACAACTATGTGACACATTTACAAAAATATATAATACCAATTACTAATATATAACACTAAATAAAAATGATAAATATTTTTAATTTGTACAACTAGGATTACATCACTATATTAATTAATTGTATAAGTGAGACTTCTATAGTTCTATGTACTATGTACTTGTAACGTACCTCTGGTATTTTAATCTATATATATATATATATATATATATTGCATGGTGTGTATATTAAGTGTTATTGCACATATATATAAGGTATTGCATGGTGTGTATATTAAGTGTTATTGCACATATATATAAGGTATTGCTGGGTGTATCCATTTCATGATTTTTTTTTTGTGTTCATTTAGTTTTTGAAATTATAAAAATATCGTTTTAATTCTTACTATTATTATATAGGTCATTTTAGTCTTTGACACTGTAATTTAAAAACTGACTATTGTTTAATAATATTAAACTTATAAAAGACTTTGTAAGTTCAAAAATATTTTTCATAAAAGATATAATATTAAAACTCAATTTTTTAAAAGCGTTTATGTCAAAATCATAATGAATAGTTGAAGACAAGATGAAACTACTCGATAAAGATACTCACGAGCACTTCAATGTTTAACAATAAATGAAAAATAATAAATTAATTTAAATTAAAATAAAATACAAAAATTACTCAATTTCATTCACATAGAGCTGCGACCTCCAAAAATGATGTGTATGCTACGATTATAAATAGTATTGAATTTTTCTTCTTTTAGACGTTGAGATTATTTTCTTCAAGTTTTTCCATTTTCTACATAAAAAATCAACAAAAATCAATTAAAATTCAATATCTATAAAGGATTTAGATGGAAGATAAAATTTATACTAATTTCTATCTGTTTTTCTAAAAATTCAATGATTCTTTCATTTTTTTCTTTTATTTTTAAATTAAAATTATGTACATAAATTAATCAAATATAAATTTATTATTATAAATCATGCTTCTCATAAGGGTCCTTTATGTTTTTCCTCTTATATATGATTATTTGTGATAAAAAAAATAAGTTAAAATAATATTTTAATTTATTATGTTTTTTTTATTTTAATCTTTGATGTTTTAAAATTCTTATTTTAATCTTTTGTGTTTGTAAATGAACCAAAAATGATTATTTTATTCATTAATGATGATATAACATTATTTTGATGATTATTTTATTATTTTTTTGGCAACTTATTTTCTAGTAATAAAAAATGATAAAAAATTTGTCATACATCACTATTGATGCTCCTACCAATTTTTGCGAGGCAAATCAACGAATTAGTGTTGACATTGTCTAAGGCACCATCCTAGATGACTTGTGTTTCTAATATCATTTTCTCTCAGGAACACCTCCTAACCATGACGACCAACACTGTAGCCTCTTGTGCTAGTAGATGACGCTTTAGGTGAGTTAGTAGGAGCCCTTTTCTGACGTCATTAAAGCCTATCTTGTTGGAATTTAAACATTGTTTGTCAACAACCCCTTTGGTTGGTACTCGATATTGAATTGCTTTGAAACAACCAATAACAACAACGAGCCTTGATGATTCAGGGAAGGAGAGAGGGGGCATGGAGAAGCGAAAGAAGAGAGAAGGGAAGAGTAGAGACAAAAGGTTATGGAAAAAAAGGAAAAAAAAAAAATCAATTTATGAAAGTTTTGAGTTGTCAAAAAATATAATAAACTAATAATAAAAATAACGTCACATCGTAATTAATAAACAAAATGATAATTTTAGATCTATTTGCAAAACATAAAAAAAAAGAAGAATTTTAACACATAAATAACCAAAATAAAAAAAGACAAAAATAATATGAACTAAAATGTTATTTTTAGTCTAAAAAGAAATATTATTATATTTAAGATTATTTAACTTTTTTTAATTAAAAAATAAAACATAAAATAATTATATTTTAAAAAGGACTAATTATTTTTCTATGTACTAGATATAGCCTCGTACAATTCATTCGAAGAATAAGTAGTTTAATGAATCAAACTTACTTAATCTTTAAGTATTCAAAAGTTTGTCTTCACAAATTATTATTTGATAAAAAGATGAATTAAAAATATGAGTACTCAATTGAAATTATAAAATATTTTATGAATTTTCTAGATCTAAAAAAAATTGAGGTTAAAAGTTATTTTTTAAATTAATTTTTATTATAATCAATTTAAAAAGTATTCTCAAGAGTTTAAAATGTAAAAAAAACATAAATATTCTATATGGATTACACCAAAAATTCATCTAACAAATAATTTTATAAATTAATTTTTAGTATAATTGATTTATATTATAAAATTATTTAAAAGTTATAATAACATTCACATTTTACCTTAATTATTTTAAAATTGATTTAGAAAATACTTTCTACATCGATTTACAGTATAACTGATATAAAAAATAATTTTTACATTAATTATAATACACATATTTTATAATTAATATAAAGTTTTCATCCAAATATTACAAAATTAACATTGACTCATACTAAATTACTTTACCAAGAATTAATGTAAAATAGTGATGTCAAAAACGTTTTTGGCAGTAGTGTATTACGAAAACTATTTTCAAGAAACTTTCAAAGAAAAATTTACTGTAACTACTCAAACACTTGTTTAAATCAAAAAGCAGTTTATATTTACATTTTATATCAATTAAGAATATTCTAAATAAATATATTAATATTTTATATTCATTACATATTTTTTAATTTATAGGCATTAACCTTAAAAAACAATAATTTTGAAACGAAAATATTTTTTTAATTATTTTTCAAACGCTTTAATTTACTATTTCGTGTGTGCATAATTGTGTATGATGTAACCGGTAGAGTTAAATCAATACAGATTTAAAATCAATAAGCCATAAAGTAACACCGTTAAACTTATAATAAATCTTTATTATTTTTTATAGATTTGTTAACCTATATTGATTTACATTTTTTAAGAATAAATTAATAAGTTACACTTTAGATATATTTAAAAAAAATTATAACTATAACTTAATAATTTATTCATTCTAAAAAATAAGAAAGAATAAGTTAATAAATCATATACATATTTATTAACTTGTTTTAACTTAATTTTTAAAATAAATAAATTAACAAATTATACTTTAAGTGTATTTAAATAAAAAATTACAATTATAATTTATTAATTTACTTTTTTAAAAAATAAATGAATATTTTAATAATAATATATAACAATAAAATTTAAATTTATAATCTTATACAAATTACCCAAATTCATTATCATTAATTTAGCCAACTCTAATGGTTAATAAATCTTAAAAGGGGACAACTTGTGCTACACCACAAACTACAGTTGACATTAATTAGCCTCTAATTTATTATTGAAAAGACTGAATGAGAATAATTATTTCACAATGATAATGTACATTATCATTAGAGTGGATCAGTGGAATTTGACTATTAATGCTAGTCCTTATCACCTTACAAGTTTCCATAATATCTATGCATCTTTAGCACTCTCTTACTTAAAAACAGAACAAAAGAAAAGAAAATTCTGAAATGTGATGTTGGCCTCAAGACAGACAAAGTCTTGCTATCGTATTGGTACACAAATGCTAAAATATTCAGTCTCTAGACACACTTACAGACCCATTAATTTCAATATGGTTAAATTTGACTTAATGCATCTTTAGATATTTTTTAATAAATGCTAATTAATTGGTATACATCTTCATTATCAGAAAACTATCATTGTCTTGCATATAACCGTAGTTGGGTGAGTTTAGTTTAATGCTTGTTGAGCATCAAATAGTTAGATATACTAATGTTTTTTAAAAACGTAATCTGAACATTAATAATTTTAAAAATATTTAAAACATATTTTACTCCAATTTATTATTAGAATTATTTTTAATTTATGTAAATCATATATCAAATTTATATCACATACAATTTATTATTACTTTTATTATTTTGAATATGTTGATTTTAGAATATAGAATATAAATAAATAAAAAATTAATATCTACATTTATATTAAAATCATTTTCAACTTCCTAATATGAAAGATAAAATATGAATAAAATTTTCTTCTAAAAATAAATATGAAATCATGGAGGTAATATTTATAAAGTTAATTTTTCATTCATAATTCCTACGTTTACTAATGCAAGTCGATCATGACATCTATTTTGAGAATTCCAATAAATTTAAATGCCAGGCCTTATATTTATTTAAGTACCATATTAATCATTAACCTTTTCTTTATTAAATGTAGTCCTTCCCTTTATTTTCTTTTTCAATTCTGCGTTAACCCTAACCTGTTCATCATTTTGTTAACACAACTAACTGATGTAGCACTGACACCAATAACTCTCCATAAAAAAAGAAATGTTGATTTTGACATTTTCATTCTTCTTAAGTCTCCTTCAACAATGGTGCAGGTTGGCCATTCACGATTAATTGGAAAACACTTTTGCTTCAATTAGGGATGAAAATAGAATGGGACAGCAATAGCTTTTGTCACCATGTCCCATTAGTTGAAAACATATTTTATAAATATCAATAACTATTTATAAATATTTATATATATATATTTATTTAACCCGCAAATATCTATTTTTTTAAAAAATTCTTAGCCAGCTTACTCATGAGTATCCGCGAATATGTTTTTCTTCCATCCCTAACTTGAACATAGTGACTTATCTTTCTATCATGCTCTTGTTCAATATAATCTATGACTCGAACTCCAACCAATGTTTTAGAATTTAAATAGATCATCGTTGCTCGTTGGACACTAATTTTTGCTCCCCACCACCACCTAACACCCAAGTCAATTTTTCATGTGGATACACTTGACCACTGTCAACCAAAATTACAAGCACTTTAACTCTCTCAATTTGCAGCTTCTAATTTTTCAGTGTCACCATCCACAAAGGCCATCAAGTGAGAGCATTAAAGTCTCTTTAAATTCAAAGTACAAGAGTTTTTGAGAATGTTTCTTTTAAAAAATAGATTTTTTTTGATAAAAAAGTTTTTAAAAACTCTTCTAACTTTATATTTAATCATACTCTAGATAATTAGGATAATTTGATAAGCAATGAGTTTAATTTTTAAATATTCACTTGATAAAAATATCTTTACACTGACAGTGTCAACTAATTAGAATTTATTATAACTATGACTTTCAAAAGTAATTGTAGAAATAAGTAATCAATCTTACTGCATATGATGATATAAAAAACCTTTTATATTATTAGTACATTTTAATTAAAATTTTAAAATTAATTTGTAAATGCATCTTAATAATTTCAACCATTTAAAATTTATTTTTATCAAAACTAATTTGCTTCTGTCTTAAAATAAAGAATTTAATTTATATATATTGTTAATATAAAATAATTTTAGACAAATATCTCTTGAGAACTTATCTTGTCAGATAATATTTATAAAAAGAATGGTAAGGTAAAATGATCAAATATTATTTAATGTCTACATAAAAATATTTTATACTACATAAAATATTTTTGCTTTTGGAGTAAGGAGAGACATGTATTGCAAGCCTCCTCAAGCACCTCTAGCAACTTTAGTTTGTTGAAGATGCAGTGAGAAATTTAGTAAGGACTTTAAGTTTAAGTATTATTAGTATTATAATGACATAAATTATCATGCATGACAAAAAGAATATGTTTTTAAAAGATCAATAACAAAAAGAATACATGACAATTTATAATTAAATAAATGTATTCTGATTTTAAAATCGATACTTGTTTGGTTAAGGTTATCTTATCCTATTAGTGTTGTTCCTGTCAAATATTGTAACAGAACAGAGCATATAAAAAACATAAACGTAAAATGAAATTATTATGCATGGCTATAAAAATTTATATTGAAGCTAATGGAAATTATCGTTAGAAATAATTTTTAAGATAATTATTATAAATTTATATGAAGATTTGTGATTAAATATTAATATAAAATTATTTTATATTATCTTGTATAAATTATTTATTTACTTAAAGTATATTTTATACTGTAATTATTTTTCTGTCCATTTTGTTTTTCATTTGTTTTGCCTCAATGATTGGGGGAGGAGTTGGGTGGGTTTCACATTGAAACAGGTAATGACAACAATTTTTTTAATAAACAAATTAGTCAATTAATTAAATTATATTTTCTGACAGATTTGGTGACGGGGGCCATAATTTATTTTGAATGAAGTAATTAAGCAACTTATTTTCTAATAAACAAATTACTAATGTCACTAATGACCCATTAAGCCATAAAATATGTATTTTGACGTTGATAATCAAACAAGTATTTCCATAACTGAATCATTTTTTTTTATTCTTCTTTTCACCTTTTGAATGTGCAAACCATAAAATAATCTTTCGGCTGCAACTCGTGAGCAAATATTGTCCGTCATTAAACAAAAACTACTGACTTATTTGGATGCATGCATGGTGTGATTCAGTACCACATTGATCTTCATATATTGTAGTTTATTAATTTTCTGTTTCATTGAAAACAAAACTGATTTTTTTTTTTAATTCTTAAAGTAACTTTGGTGTTGGGCTTCATTAGAAAAAAAAACATATCTTAAAATTTCATTCAAGGTTTTAATATGGATATTTTTTAAATACTTAAAAATTTAAAAATATACATTAAAATATTTAATGAATTATTTTACAAATAAAAATATAAAATTAAAATAAAAATAAAAATATGTTTGAAATTATTAATTTTAAATTATCTTACAAATTATTTTAATTAATGAAAAAATATTTTAATGATAATTAATAATATTTCATTATATTCAGTATTGATTGAAAAGTTTAAGTATTACTTAAAATAGTTAAAGACATTATTTTTTATTGAATAACTAATTGAGAAATATTAATTTGATTTGATATATAAGCTCGTAAAATACGTGTCATAAGATAATGAAAACATGTGAATTAATAAAGTATATATATATAAATTTGTCTTATTGAATTCGTAAAGTTGACTCTGGGAGTGTTATTTTTTTTGTTTAAATTTAATGACAGTAACCAGATTTCACACCTAAGACTCATGCAAACTACTCTTCCTACCATTAGGTAGGGGGTTCTTTGTGAGTATTACTTTGTCACCTACAAGGATTGATCGGTGATACTTGAGTAGCATTTTTGAAGTAAACTGGAGGGGAATAATAAAGAGAAATATATTCCAACTTCTATTCTTTTCCAAAAAAAAAAAAAAGAAATGCATATTTTTTATGTTTAATTTTGACATAACATGTATAAGGATCAATATCAATGAGTAAAGCTATAATTTGTATCTAGTGAGTGTAATTTACTAGATAACATATCTTGAATTTGCAAGGATGATATATGTTTAATTTTGTAGAACACATCTTTAGAAGATAATGAGTTTAAATATGATTAAGTCTTGAATTGAAAATTAGATTCATGATCAATTTAAGAGATTGAAATTTGAGAAAATACTTCTGAATTTTACTAAAAAGCAAAATATCCTAATTATGATAGTTAAAAAAAAACAAACAACTTTTTAAAGGCCAACCAATCAATGATTGACCATGAACCAGAATCTAATCTTTGACTTGCAACAATTTTGAATCTCATACACTCAGCTATGTCCTGTCAAATGATGGAGGAACAGTCAGTCATCCACTCCACCAGGATGATATATCAGTATATTTGTGGACCAGGATTCCTTTCTTATTGAAGAAAGATTCCAGTCAATTTTATCTGCACAGTTACATTTGATTCACCAATCACCACCTTAACATCCATATCTGAGTCTAACTATTAATTTCCATATCTTTAGTCCAACAGTTAACAAGGTGAAGTCCACTCCTTGAAGAATGAGATTCCTAAAGAAAGTTTCTTACTATTTATTATTTAATTTAGACTTTAATTTCTTTTTGGGTGCATAAAATTTGATTTGAGATACCCTATAGATTTTACAATGTTTGCATTCACATGGAAAATTGTTGAATTCCCAGAGTGTGGGCATCCCTAACCACCTTGGATGCCCGCATAATAAACAACGCATGGTTACAAAAAAAAGGCTGAGAAATAATATGGCTGGAAAAAGAAAAAAAGCTGGAAAGTTCGGCTTTGACAAGATCAAATCCCTTCTTTTATTCAAATGTTTTAAATTTGATTTTGGCCTAGTAGTACATGAAATATCATTTATAAATGCTACAATAAGTCATTGTTAGGACTAGTAGAATTAGAATATAGCGATTTTGGATATGCATCACCTTACTTTTCTTAAATTTTCATAAAAAAAAAAAAAGATTAAGAAGGGGGCAGATTTTGATGGAAAGGTATTTTATTTCATCCACAGTAGTACAACAAGAAGACAAAAAAATTACTAGTTACACAGCAACACAGGACGATTATCTTAACTTTTTTTATGTTAGTGTCATCTTTAATTATCTTACATAAATTTTCTTTGTTATTTTCTTAGATAATTTGTCTTATTGTAACATGACAAAAATAATAATAAATTTGGCACATGTAACCTTCAACTAACCTCATATAGATAAATATCTAGCTCTGGTACAATATACCATCATTTTTATTTTCTTAACCCCAACATGTTTTCCCTGTGTTTAAGTAGTAAAAAGGTTTGTAAATAATATCAAAGAAAAAGACAAGTACCTAGTGGCCATCTTTTTTTGGCAACTGGCATTTGGTCCCAACAACGAAAATTGTTGTCTTTCGTTTCCATTATTTAACCAACATTCAATCAACTTTTGTCTCAACGAGCAAGTGGCATAATATCCATAGTAAAAATTTTATTTTGTTACATATTCTGATATTCTCCACCTTCTGCAGTTTTACTTAACTATCATTTTCTATTCTATAGTTCTCAACTCTCTTCATCCTCATCATCATCACATAGTTCCAAACTTGATCACTCTGTACACCCCAATTTTCAAGGAAAAGCATCCTGTGAAAATGTCAGAATCCAAGGAAGAAAATCCTGACCTTCCTCCCAAGTCAAAGCCGCAGGAGGAACATAGTTTTGCCATGGATTTTGACATTGGCCTGGAAAGTCTATGGCCCGTGGATCATATATCTTTGGTCTCTAGCCCCATGTCTCCTTTTCTCTTATCCACTATCTCTGAACAGCCTTTTTCTCCAGTGTGGGCTTTTTCTGACGCTGAAGATGACAGGAATATCAGGATTGCAGCTTCAGGTATCTCTTCTTTGATTGCCACACATCCTTATTTTGTTATTGTATGTTTTCGTTTGTTTCAGTTTGGATGTTGAATTCGATTTTGGAGTTTTCTTCAACTTTTCTTGATGTCAAGTTGATTGTAACTTGAACAGCAGCCACTGTAACTTTCTTAAATTGATTGTGAAATTTAAGAGGGTTTAGAATTATATTATTCAATAGTTTCTATTTGGAGTTTCTTTGTCTATTTCTTAGCTTATAATTAAAGGAAATTGAAGGAATTTTAATTTTTTCTGTAGTTATTTCCCTTACTGTTCTTGAAGCTCTATATTGTTGAGAATATTAATTATAAGGCAAATGAAATATGGATGAACTTTTGGCCCATTAGTTACAATTTCCTGTGTATTTCCAAATCTAATGAAGCTTTGCTAGATGTATCTGCCATCTTGGTTTAAAGATGAATTTTCTTTTTATCTCCATCTTATAAATCGAATAGCTAAAATTTAAGGCTTCATTTGTGTGTACTCATTTCTTTGTACCTCTCATTAGCTTTCAAGCTATCTCATATTTAGAGGCCATACTTTTGTCAATAATTCCTACTTTCTTGGGATTGACTATTGCATGTGTAAGATGTACTTATGGCATTTGTGGTTACTTATAAACTAAGAAGTTCTACATATAATATGAAAACGAGTTCAAAAATGTTTATACCATGATTGTATAAGTTGTCATAGTGAATTCCAATGACATCTGATGCTAAACATGAATTTTGTAGTTTTTGATGGACCTGCGATTGTTCTGACTGAAGCTACTATTTTCAGGTAATACAAATACAATAACTGAAAATCCTGTTGAATATGATGACAGCAAAAAAATTATGTCAACCCTAGTAACTCTGCCACCTTCAGAAAATCCAGATGGTTATTGTCTAATCAAGGAAAGAATGACACAAGCGCTTCGCTACTTTAAGGAGTTGACTGAACAGAATGTTCTTGCTCAGGTTTGGGCACCTGTGAGGAATGGAAACCGGTATGCACTTACAACTTCAGGTCAACCATTTGTTCTTGATCCACATAGTAATGGACTCTATCAGTATAGAACAGTCTCCCTGATGTATTTGTTCTCTGTGGATGGTGAGAATGATGAGATCCTGGGACTCCCCGGTCGAGTTTTTCAGCAGAAAATTCCAGAATGGACTCCCAATGTTCAGTATTATTCTAGTAAAGAGTATCAACGCCTAAATCATGCACAACATTACAATGTACGCGGAACCTTGGCACTGCCTGTGTTTGAGCTTGCAGGACAGTCATGTGTGGCTGTAGTGGAGTTGATAATGACTTCACAGAAGATTAACTATGCTCCTGAGGTTGATAAAATCTGCAAAGCCCTTGAGGTTGGATTTCTTTTGAGCTGTACTATTTATTATAAGCTGCAATCTTTGGTCATGTTTGGTGAGTTCCATGTCATAGTTATATATCACATGTATTATTATTAATAATGCTTAAAAATTGATCTTGACAGAGGTAATTGTCATGATTATTTGACTCTTGTTATCAAGTTGGAAAATTATGTGATTACAAACATTTTTTAGATTCCTGAGTTACCTGCTGTCAGTTTCCTTGCAGGCAGTTAATTTGAGGAGTTCAGAAATTTTGGAGCATCCATACAATCAGGTCGTTTTCTACTATCATGATGCATTCCTATCTTGTTTATTTTCTCAAAAGATAAAAATTATATGTTGTTCTGTGACTTCTATCTTACCCCTCTATTGTCACAGATATAACTTTGGCAATTCTTTTAAACCAGATTTGTAACGAAGCCCGCCAGTACGCATTAGCCGAGATTTTGGAGATACTGACAGTTGTGTGTGAAACCCATAGTTTGCCTCTGGCACAAACATGGGTTCCATGTAAGCATCGGAGCGTCTTGGCACATGGTGGTGGTCTTAAGAAAAGTTGCTCAAGTTTTGATGGTTGTTGCATGGGGCAAGTTTGCATGTCTATAACTGAGGTGGCATTCTATGTCGTAGATGCTCATACATGGGGTTTCCATGAGGCCTGTGTTGAGCATCACTTACAACAAGGTCAAGGGGTTGCTGGGAGGGCATTTTTGTCCAACAACATGTGCTTCTGTGGAAACATTACCCAATTCTGCAAAACTGAATATCCCTTAGTACATTATGCTCTCATGTTTGGTTTAACCAGCTGTTTTGCAGTATGCTTACAAAGCTCTCATACAGGAAATGATGATTATGTGCTAGAGTTTTTCCTGCCTCGTAGGATCACAGACTTCAATGAACAAAAAAGATTGTTGGGATCCATATTGGCAACAATGAAGCCACATTTTCAGAGTCTTAAGATAGCTTCTGGTGTTGAACTTGAGGAGAATGGTTCAATTGAAATTATAGAAGCAAGAAAAGAAAGAGTTCATTTGAGGTCTGAATCAATTCAAATTATTCATTTTTCTAAGTCACCACCTAGACATGCATCACCAAATATGGGCGAGGAGATGCCACTGGAGCCATCAGAACAGCGAATAATGGTACACATAGATGACATAAATGAGGGAGGGATTCTTGGTGATAATGCAGGTGGACACATAGATCAGAACACTTCCTTGGAGACCAAAACCAAAAAGAAACCCTCAGAGAGAAAACGTGGAAAAACTGAGAAATCAATTAGTCTTGATGTTTTGCAACATTACTTCACAGGAAGCCTTAAAGATGCTGCAAAGAGCCTTGGTGGTATGTTTCATTCTCTGACTTGACAGTTATAAGAAATATATTTTGTTATCTCTACTAAGGTGCTAGTTTGCTCTACTACAACAAAGAGTACACGAAATATAGTAACTACCAACAATTCTGCTCTGATCATATCTATGTTTGCTGCTTTCTGGAAACACATAGTTATCAAATGATATATTAATCATAAGAACACTAAATCGGTTATTGTTTATTATCAGTAGCTTTCGTTTTTATTAGTAGCAGCTCAAACATGAAATTCTTGGACATATTCTTGATGTACAGTTTGCCCTACTACAATGAAGCGCATCTGTAGGCAGCATGGGATATCGCGTTGGCCATCTCGAAAGATCAAAAAGGTTAACCGTTCCCTGTCCAAGCTCAAGTGTGTTATTGAATCAGTCCATGGTGCTGAAGGAGCATTTAGTTTGAATTCTCTAAGTACTGGTTCACTTCCCATTGCTGCCGGTTCCTTTTCTGAGCCTTCCACTTCAAACAAGTTTAACCACCAAACCTCATTGACCATTAGGCCATCAGAACCTAAGATCAATGAAAAGGATTTTGACGCCTCTAGAGCATCAGAGTCAAACAGACAGGCTGGGGTGGAAGATCCATTGCTAGGTGCAAGGACACAAAGTCCTGAGAAAGTGATTAATGATAAAGTTGTGGCCATTCAGGAAATTGGCACTAAAGGCACAAACAAGTTAAGAACTGGGAGTGGCGCAAGTGAAGGCAGTGCAAATCCTACGCCTCATGGTTCCTGCCAAGGTAGTCCTCCAAATGAAATGTCACCTCCAAAAGATATATTTGTAACAGGCAACAGTGAGCAATGTCTTGTGTTTAGGGGATCACTGGGGTCAACACTGCACTCAACTAGTACACCTAACCGAGCAACTGCATACCCTATGCCTCACATTGTGGAAACAACAGAACCTCAAGAACCATTTGGAGGACAGCTACTTGAGGGTGCTGGTAGTTCTAAGGACTTGAGAAATCTATGTCCTTCAGCAGATGCTGTTTTGGAGGATCAGGTTCCAGAAGCTTGCAGGATGAATCCTCAAACTTTTGATTTAGCTCCTGTGCAACACATAGATACTCTTGATAACACTATGACTCCCTTTGCGGTTAGGAAAGAGGTGAAGAGTGTGACTATTAAGGCAACATATAAAGATGATATCATACGGTTTAAGGTCTTTTTGAACTGTGGTATTGTGGAATTGAAAGAGGAAATTGCCAAAAGATTGAAACTAGAGGTGGGAACATTTGATATCAAGTATCTAGATGATGATCACGAATGGGTTTTAATAGCCTGTGATGCAGACCTGCAGGAGTGCATGGACATCTCAAGATCATCAGGCAGCAACATAATCAGGCTTGTGCTGCACGATATACTGCCCATTCTTGGAAGCTCTTGTGAGAGCTCCGGAGATTGGAAAGGTTGTATATAGTTCGGTTTGTATTCAATCATTTAGAATCTTGTAGTTATAAGTGATAGCTTTTTATCAAAAAAAGAAAATAATTTCATATTTGCACAAATTGCAAGAAACATACGGTTGGATTTGAAGTACAAGTGTCTATAGTTACTATCGTTCAATAGTAATTGGTGATTAGCCATAAAAAGAAAAAAGAAAAGGCAGAGAGAAAGATTTGGATACTTTAGTGACACACATGGTATGGTAATTGGTTGGGGTTGTAACGGCTTGAAAATGTGTTTTTTGGACAAGCGAGTTTGGACTGTGGGTTAAGTAATGAAAAAAAGTCAGTTTAAAGTGGGTAGTAACGGGGGAGTGTGAGTTGCAATGTCTATAAAAATTTTACTTACATGTAATGTAATCATTGATTTCATTAAATTTATGTTTAAGTTAATCTAAAGTAATTATTTTGAATACAAGTTATTCACATTTTACAAATAAAGCCTTGTGTCTTTGAACAATTTTCTGCAGTGCAATTAATTAGATTCATTTTCTTCCATCCAGTGTCCACTTTTTCTATCCTTTCAATCTCCTGTTACATCTTCCCACCCCACACATGTAACTCTTTTCAATCCCATCCCTTCCTCATCTCTCTCCCTACCCCATATATCTCTAACACAATAATACAACATCTTGTTCTCTTTACTTTTTTTTATCCATGAAGCCAATTCATAAAGATGTTCTAAATGAAGACAAAAACACACAAACTAGTATTTGCATCAACATAGATGGTATTAATGGAACAAAATCATAATGCATATACTTGTGTGACTCTATTTTGTTGTGATGATCGATAACATTGTAGGTTTTATCATACAATTTCGTGGTGGTGGCATTAGTGGTGCAACGTCACTAATTATTACTAGTGCTTTCAGCACCTACTTAAATCTAACCAATGAACCTATAATCCACTAAATCCAAACCCGCTAAACCTGAAGAAAAAAATTATCAAAATCAATCTAGAAAAAAGATGGTTAATTTTTATTGAGTGCACGTTTGAGTACAAGCCCACTTGATGATCACCCTTTGTAATTCGTAACACTTTTAACATCAGACTGTGTTGTTTATGACGTTTAAAACTGTAGAGAAAAGGTTGATAGGATAGTTATTTTGTTGTTGAAATGTGTAATTTAACATCAATTTTAACAATTTTTTAGGACAAAATGTTTCTCTGTGAAATTTTTTTACATTAATCTGAATGGTATCTCTTATGTACCCTGTTAAATTCATCTTGTACCTCCTGAATTTTTAATACTTTCGAACATGATATTGCATAATTCTTTTATATTTTGAATATGTTACAAAAAAGGTATTCAGGAACATTTTATAAATGGTGTTATTTTTCCAAAACACTTTTTTCGTAAACAATATCAAGACTATTTTGTAATACATTCAAAAATATTTTGCAAGTAAAATATCATATTTCTAGAATGTTTTTTTCGCAATATATTCAAAAATAATAATAGAAGTATTTTAAAACACCTTTTACGTAGGTGTAATTCTTCTAGAACACCTATTTTATAATCCAAATATTATACTTTTGTAATGTCTATTCAAAAATAATTATAAAACGCTAAAATAAACAAAGCAGAATATTTTGAGAATCACACAAATTTTAAATGAAAAGGGAATGCGAGATATATTTTAGAGAGCAGGAATAGAAGTCCCCAACCTGAGTCCAGCAAGTCAGCTCTATTGGACAACTTATACAGTGCATTACTGTTCTTTTTTTCTTTTTTTTTTTGGTTTCCATTTTGTCAAAAACGTTTAATTTCTAAGCATGTAAAAAGAATTAAGTTAACCAATTAACATCATACCAAATATTACTTTTAAAATAATTATTATAAAATTTAACAAAATTATTGTGCATGACTTGCAATTAAATGTAAAGGCCATTTATGTTGGCAATGCCTACACTATTTACTCTAAATTTAAAGGGCAAACGTCATGGAATTTGGCTGCATAGCAAATATCTATGCTTTACTTCAGTCCAACAAAAACCATATCTACAAACTAATTCAAAGGAGCAAAAGTTCAGCTAGTGCGCTTTTACAGGGTGTTACATTTTTCTTGCACACAGCATGGTGTCGAACAAATAAACCAAAGTTAAGAGCATCAGTAGTGACATTAAAATTAATAGGGCAGTTTTTATTAGACTAAATTGTTCTGTTCAAATTATATTAGCCAAATTAATAAGGATAATTATATTAGACTAAATTGTTCTGTTCAAATTATATTAGCCAAATTAATAAGGATAATTCCTACACCGGTTCATTTTATGTCAAGTCTGATTTCACTTTAGTGTGGAAAGTGCAACTTTAACGTTGTGTTAGGCCTCGTCCTCTAACTGAAACATGAATACCCTTTCAAAATATGAAGCCTACACAGGAACAAATTACATTTCCTTTTCTATAAATTGTACAAAAATTAAACACACTAGAAGTTCACATCCACCAGAAGCTATGATGGTTGATGTAAATCAGAGGTACAAAGACTCCACAAAAATGATGCAACGCGATTTCTTCGTTGAAGTGAGAGCCCCTGTGAATCTTGTTCAAATGGCCACCCAAATTAAACCAGTTTGCAACCATCCCAGCTCTGCTACTCAGACCTGTTTAGTCTTGAATCCTTATAACCATGTATATACCAGAGCAAGTTTGAATTCTCTACCTTACCAGAAAAATGGATCCAGAGTGTGATGTTGTCACACAAAGTAGGGCAGGGAAGGAAAGGAGTTCATGATTAGCCATTGCACTAGTCCAACCAAATCTAAAGCAAATAAAACTGCGAATAGAGATAGTCACGAATTTTATAGTAATCTTCACACAGCGGACCTTCAATAACAATTTGCTGAGCACCAGAACTACCACCCTATTAGAAAAAGAAATCATCTTAATAGATCAGAATCTTGATCCAAAACCCAGTCTCTTCTATATTAAAAAATGATCAGTTTCCTAAGAATGCAAAATTAACAAATGTTCAGAAGAAGCACTTGCCTTCTGACTTGCATCCCCAACTTTCCGAAGAGTTACATATTCACCACAACGCAAGGCCCCACCAGCAAATTCCACCTACAAGGTTAATTGCGTTATGATACATATTCATAAAGTAGAAATACAGCATTCCAATTTTTTTCACTCAAGTTTTGGTTAAAGAATACATGAAAAACAGCATTTTCACCATTTTTCATCAGCTTAAACATGATCAGTTTCCATGTGTACAACAGTCAGCATATCTACTTGGGAAATGAAGTGGAAATCACTTCATGTACCAACAGATAATCAGAACAAGGAAGGATCGGTGACTTATAACAGAAAATGTACCTGAACACCCTTGCTGGAGAGAAACTGTTTGATATCTGCCAACTTCAAATCACCAACAAGAACAGATTTATGTGGAGGAGCTGCTCCAGAAACAGGGAGCAGTGAAAGCGTGTCATTTTCTGTCTTCCCTACTACAGCATCAACCCAAGCTATTTCATAATCTCCTAGCTGCAGTTGAATTTATATTCATTATTCAAAATTATGAATTCCCACCCTAGTTGGATAATTTAGATTGTTGTTGCTATTCAACATGATAAATAACATGCAAGTATATAAAATGAAACAGTTTGTTCACACATGTATTATTTACCTTTTTGAAGAGAACATTACTCATTAGCTTCTCAGATAGTTGAACCTACACCCAGAAAAGCACATGATTAATTTTGACCATGTGCAAAGCCATTTTGGACATATATGAAATTTGACATCATTGTACCTTATAAGCACATAAATCAGAGGTAACATCAATTGTCTCTTCAATTTGGGGAGCATAAACATGAGGACAAACATGCTTCAGGCAGTGCTGCTTCAGATGCTCTGTAGCTTCAGCTGATCCATGCACCAAAACCTTTCAGAAAAATCATCAAGTATTCATCATCATGCATGATACCAAAAAAAAAAAAAGCAAATGATGAAATAGTGTTAGGATTATACGTTTGTTCCTGAAACCAACTTCATATATCAGAGTCAGGTAGACCATAATAGCTAAAATGCTAAATACTGCAAGGCAATTACAAAGATACATGCACGGATTGTTTATTATGCCATATGGTTGGCACATTGATTTAGTGCATGTCAGGAGATCCTCAAAAATGCAACCATTGAAGCCACATGGCCATTTGAATGCCACAGATGTAATGATGGTCCATGGGTTATCACGTGGCCATGTGTTAACAAGAAAGTGTGTCTGCTAACCTCAGACAGCTGCATGATTTTCTCACAAAGCCGTGAGTTCCCCAGAATCAAGGGATGATAAGACACAATCATGCTGTAAGGGCCATATCGTGATAGTACACACTACACAGCCATGTGAACCCCTAATATGCTCTATTTTCACTGCCTTATCCCTGCTTTAATATAAAAGAGAAAAAGAAACAGACAACTAAGAAATGACACCATTAACAAGTAAAACCATTGAAGAAGTGATGTTTACATCTATACTCATAACATTAATGGTAAATTTCATCTAGAGTGGGAGAAGACTATGATTGAAGTTCTGAAGGTTAAGCGTAACAAGGAGAGTTGGACGTCATCAATTATGGTCAAAAAGGGAGAGTCAAGGTTTTAGAAGGGAATTCATGGAACCTGGGCTATGTTGAAAGAAACACCAACTTCATTATTCTTCACACTTGTCTTAAAACTGTTCAATCTCAAACCATGAAATTCCCTTTGATAGCTAACCCTTCTAAACATTACAACAGCCTTGAGTTTATTCAGTTTTCCAACCCACGAAAATCCATCAAGCCTACAATCCTAATTCATTACCACCACTCAATTGTAGCCATAGCAGTATTGCTTAAGATATCATAGTTTAGGTGGCAAGATAACTACCTAATTGAGGTCATCCCCTTCCTCAAAAGAATGAACATATATAATTTACAGAAGATTTAATGATGTGCTTCAGTTAACTGAAAAGCACCAAAGAAATCCATACCAGCTTCAAGGGAGCCACATGAGATAGAATATTTTTAATGGATCTTCCATCTGAACGTCCTTCAAAATCCATGTAAACCAACGAACACCTGACTTGAACCTGGACAAAATAATGTCAACACCATCATATGTAGTTGTGTTTTGACATGCGTTTTGGATGTGGAAAACCACATCTAAATGGTTACAAATGTGGAAACAACAATGTATAGCTTCACAGGAGATGTGAAAATCACGTCAAAAACACATGCATACACGCTGGTAGATTTGGCAGATTTAGGATTCATACAAGAAATGCATATGTACAATTAACAGAAGCTTCCATGTCCCACAAGAAATGCTCCCAATCTAATGTGCTTTGTAGCCAAATTCAGAGGGTTGGATTGCAAGCGAGCATGATAAAATTCAAAATGCTTACAATGAATTTTTGAATCATAAGAAACCATAAATGCGGTTCCAACTCTAACCAATTACAGATTCTGCTTGATTTCTTTTAGGGAAAAAAAATGAGATATCTGTGAGATAAACTTAGAACAAAGACAGAAATAGTCAAATACAATTAAGGAACAAATAAATGGTTTGAAGAAAAAAAGAGTAGCAGGATTATTATGACTGCAGGAAAAACAGACATAAAATCATCTTTAGTAAAACCTCAAAAAAATCCTAGGGAAAGTCATAAAATTTAATGATGTTCAAGTGCAAAATGGAAAATACAAAATTAAAAAGATTCAACCTGGCTCAACTAACTAATTTCTGAATACAACACTAATATATCTAATCACAATTATATAAATTTACTATTTGTAAGATGCAGAAACATTAAAATATACTAAATAAACACTGATGCTTACAGTCCTTTCATCAGACACAACTTTTGATGGCTTTGTATCAAGTATCAAACTCGCAGCACCTTCATCTAATTTTCCATTAATATCACCTCCTCCCTGATAGGAAACAGGAAAAATCATAATCAGTTATTATTAATAATAACATAGGGTTGAAATTTAGATGTAAGCAAAAGTCTTCATTCGTTAATATCAGAACTCCCAAAATTGCAAATGACAAAATATTTTTCAGTTAGAAGCAGAATATTTTACATGCACATCTAAATGTCAATGAAAAAACAGTTGAAGACATATAGAAGTAACCAAGCCAAATGTAAAATAGGCAATAACAAGTTACTGAGCTTAAAATTCTTGTATCATAGCTTTTCCTTTATAAAGTTTCCTTCCGCTTTGTGATCCATAGATGTCATTGACCTTTATGTTTGGCAAGTCACGACATACTCTCAAACAAGTAAATTCATTATATTTCCATCCAATGAAACTCTTAGTTCTATTTCAGAACAAAAACATGATATGAACACAAAGTGTCACATTTAATAGTTAAATAAATAATTATATAAAAATTGGGAAGTATTGAGTAGATGTTTAAAAAGGAAACTTACATGCATTGCTGCCTGGTCCATGTCTTCATCCTTAATTACATAATCATCTGGATTTATCACTTCACCAAAATCATCCCACTCTGATGTATTCTCATAACAGGGAAACATTGGAGCAACATTCGTTGAAGGAGGAACAAATCCATCAATAAATATGTCCCGGTATCCTCCACCTCGTGGACCAGCCACTGCAAGTGCAAATCAAATTATTGAAGTAACATAATAAAAATTGTAAAGACTACTAAAATATTAAAAAATGTACAAAAAATTTCAAGAGATGCATAATAGTAAACAAATTCATACTCTCGATATGTTTATTTAAGGTTAATATGATATGATTATGTTATATACAAATTACATTGTAATGTCACATTAAAGTTCATAAAATGATGATAAATGTTTCAGAGTGTATTTCACAATTCAATGTTGTTTGATGTGTTGACATGGTAGTTTTATAACAAAAGACAACACGAAAAGTTATTTAAGTCTTTTATTTTAAAACTCAGAATGAGCAGTACTTATCAAGACTCGAACCAGTTGAGTTCTATAATCAAAGAAAATTTTCAAATATACACAACACAACTCAACATGAGTTCTTTCTTTTTTGGTGAATACTCAATATGAGATAGTTAAGCAGAATAGGTAATTATTACATGAATCTGAAATGGATAATTATGATTACCTAATTACATTTAATAAGAAAACAGCACCAAATTTATGTTATATGTTCTACTTAACAGCAAAAAATTGGGTAACACACTACCACTTCAAATTTCAAAACAGTAGCTCCAAAATAATTTATACAACTCACCTTCTGGTGATGCGTGATTATTGCCAGAATCAATTACCATTGGATCACTAGTATTATTATCAGCCCCATGAGAAGTTTTCAATTCTTCCTCTTTCATAAGACTGGCTTTTAAAGCTTCTTTTTTTATTCGATTTTCCTCTTCTTCATAGGCAATAAGCTCTTCCCCAACCAAGGGAACTCGCTTGGACACGACAACTTTGACAGCTTTTGGAGGTGGATCAGCTTGAAGCATACGAGCTAGTGTGGCAAACTATATACCCAAACACATGAGGATCAGTTGAAACATAAGATAGCAAAAATCAATTTAATTCAGTTATAAAGAAAATACATCAAAGATAAAATAATGTTTGATGACTTATGACTTGTTCCATTCACATTGCTCAAAAAAGTATAACAAAATTTCAAGAATCATTGGCATATTTTTATGAAAATGAATTTGAAACAATATTCTGTAAGGCTAGTATAAGAGAAGACATGCTAAGCTAGAATTTAAAACACACAGCAATAATAAAAGACAACAGATGCAGAATCAGCAGTATTTATATCAGTATGAGGTTCAAAATTTTGTGTAAGAAGAGAAGACAATTATTGGGAGGATTGTAAGAGTGGGAACCAGGATTGTGTCACACCAAATGCCACAACGAAAAGATATATCTGAACAGATACAAAGAAAGGGATGTTTCAATCACAAGTCTTATACTAGTGAAGACAATAAAGAGAGAGGGAGTGAAGAACCCAAGGTGTATTATAAATAGGTAAGAATTAAACTCAGGCAATATCCTGATGTCCAACAGAAGAAACTCTATTCCAAAAGTATGACATAGCTGGTTTTTGCAGCTATTTTCACCGCAGAAAATTTATGCCCATGTCACATTACTTTAGAAACACCTTATAAACAACTTATGAACAACATGACTTTAAATTCACAAGGACCAGTGTCATAGGTCTTGGATTCATCAGTAAATGCAAAAGAGAATATTTTATAAAGTACTAGAGTAACTAGAAACTTCAAACATAAACATAAATTTTTTATCTCACAATTTTAATCTTTGGCGCCTCAGGAAAAGCTAAAACAATGTCCAAATTGAAATTCAAAATACAAATGCAACTGTGGCATCAACTCTTAAGGAGAAGCCCTTAATAAATTAGCAGATAAATGTAGAGAAACCATACTGTAATTTATAGTGGTTCACATGAATACTGAAACACATAAATAAAGGAAAAAGAAATGTTTCTAAAGAAAATACCTGGCCTCTTTCAGTATAAAGCACAAGATTTTTTACATCATTGGCCCACTCAACAAATATATCATGAGAAAAACCTGCTTCCAAACTTGCCATGGATGCTAGAACAACCTATGCAAGGTACATGTGTCAGAGTCAGTAAAGAAGTGGGTCTGTTGAAAAATAAGCATACAAGTTAGTCAACCTTGGGACCATCAGGAGCATTGTCAAGCTCAGTCTTGTTAATAAGAAGGGTGACATACCTGCAGGTACAAGCATTGCAGTCTAGTTTTAGACACAAGATAACATCAGCAATCATGACAAAAGATTAATGATTTGTTTGATACCCTTAAACTGTGCCAACCAATAGGTTTTCAAGGCTCATCTTTTACTCATTATTGGACAAAACTTTTACTTTAGATATCCCAAGAAACTCAAAGTAATCATAGGTTTAACATCCCAAGCAGTAAGTAGGCATTAATAGCATTCTTAAGAACCAAAAAACATTATATAATAAACAATTGACATATGAATATCTTACTCCAGCTTTAAGTAAAGGATGAGACCACTTACTTCAAAAGAAATATATTTTCACGAGTTTTTTCAAAAGACTTCGCAATGGAATCACTCATCCACTCAAGGAAACTCTTCACATAATCAATTGTGCTGGATGCAACATATGTGAGAAAGTATATAGGGTAGTTCAAGTTTTCATCAGACCAATACTGCAAAAACCATGATCTGGTATTAAATCACACATACTGTAAAGAAAAAAGGGACAAAGATAGTAGAGGCACATGTCCTGTACTGACAGATTCCAACATCAAAATAAGTTCCAACACACGTCCAGCAGTGTCAACAGGTAGTAATACATTGCCACCTGCCCTTAGAGTCTTCTTTAAGATATCTAAATAATCAACAAGATATATGATCAGAATAACCAAAGCACAAAAATCATAAGCAGATTTTTTCATTTCATGTTCAAGATTAAAGTACATGCTTGCCTCATCATTGGATGTACCATGCATAAAATATTTTTATTTTCTCATTGAGAAAACAGAAAATGAAAAAGTCCATCTTAGTTCTATCACAATGCTGCAATTACAATATTAAAAAAGCTGGTTACCTCCAAATTCTTTGTCCTTTTGACGTCTGTAAGGCTGGTTGTTCAAAGCATTGTAAGCATCAGTTATTAGAACAGCTGGCCGAACAAAAGAACCTAGAACAGTTCCATTCAAATGCCTAATAAAAATTAGATTGATAAGTAGCTTCCTTTTTGCTCTCTAAAGATATATAAGATCAAAGTTAACCATGTGCAATTTACCTTTCTTTCCGATGATTAAAATCAACAGCATATATGACATCCTCACCATCCTTTGTAATTTTCCAAACAGTACCTCCTAAAAGATGTCCAGCAACATGAGGTGCAATCACAATTCCTTCTCCCTTGCCTACAAGTTGTTAAAATGACATTAAAGATTACACACACAACCAAACTGAGAGGGGATATTAAGAAGCCAAAAATGGAAGCATATCAGAATCAGTGGAACTCTAAAAGATTAAAACAACATTGATCAATAAGGTTATATTGCAGGTTGGGGTAACCATGCCCTATTTCATAAAAGTGTTGACAATTTTCCTTGTCTTACATTAAAAGCTTTAATTTTTATGAATTGATAATGCAGGCTTTAATTGTACGCCATCAATCATATTATACACCTATATCATCATAGCTTCTACGACATGAATATTTCACTTCACATAGAGTAAATCAGTAAATTGTTTGTATACTACAAAAAAATGTACTAATTTCCTGACATTAAAATTTTAAACTAACTAGATACTTTGAATTTGAATTAGTAGATTCACATGATTAATATATGTATTTCAAATATCCCAAAATATTTGAAATTGAGGCGTGTTCACAAATAAAGTAAATACAAGTGTGTGCATGACTTATATTTGAGTTATACAAGACATGTATGAAGGAGTAACTACAAGTGTAAGAACTCCAAGAGGTGAAACTAACGACTTTTCTATTGAGATAGGATTACATCAAGGTTCAGTCTTAAGTCCTTGTTTAATCTAGTCTTGAACATGCTTATCAAGGACATACAAAAGATTATCCCTAATTGCATGTTTTTTGTAGATGATATAGTCTTGATTGAGGAATCAAGGGAAACAATTGACAGTTAACTTGAACTCTAGAGGCAGACTTAGGAAACAAGTAAGAGCAAGACAAAGTACATGCATTGTAATTTTAGCAGTAAACAAGAAAAATTTGACTTGAAAATAAACATGGGAGAAGATGTCATAATACAGGTTTCTAAGTTTATCTAGGATTAATCATACAAAATGATGGAGAAATGAATAAGAATGTCACCCAGAGGATACAAGCAATGTGGCTTAAATGGAAAGAGGAATTGAGAGTTATTTGCGATCACAAAGTACCTAGCAAACTCAAAAGCAAGTTTTATCTCACAACTATACTATATGGTAGTGAAAGTTGGACTTTAAAGGAACATGAGAGAAAAATGGAAGTTATAGAAATGAGAATGTTAAGATGAACGTGTAGTCATACAAGAAATGAAAAAATACGAAATGACTATATACGAGAAAAGATTGATGTAATGCTCATTAAGGAAAAGATGACCAAAAATCAGTTAAGGTGGTTTGGACACATATAGAGAAGGCCACAATAAGTGTCAGTCAGAAGAGTAGATTGTGTGATTTTTAGTCTTACGAAAAAGAGAAGAGGGAGAGCAAAAAGGATATTGGAGAAAATCATCAAGGGAGATCTTGGGCTAAATAGTATTCCTAAAACTTTAGTTTTTAATCATGTCAAATGGTGTCATGTCATCTATGTAGCTGGACCTCACATGGTGGGATAAGACTTTGTTGTTGATGTTGTTGTCACAAAGTACACTTTCTAATTGAATCTTTTTACTCTAACAAAAATTTTATATTGCTCATGCAAATAATTCTAGCACTAGATACCAAAAAAATACGAAATGACTATATACGAGAAAAGATTGATGTAATGCTCATTAAGGAAAAGATGACCAAAAATCAGTTAAGGTGGTTTGGACACATATAGAGAAGGCCACAATAAGTGTCAGTCAGAAGAGTAGATTGTGTGATTTTTAGTCTTACGAAAAAGAGAAGAGGGAGAGCAAAAAGGATATTGGAGAAAATCATCAAGGGAGATCTTGGGCTAAATAGTATTCCTAAAACTTTAGTTTTTAATCATGTCAAATGGTGTCATGTCATCTATGTAGCTGGACCTCACATGGTGGGATAAGACTTTGTTGTTGATGTTGTTGTCACAAAGTACACTTTCTAATTGAATCTTTTTACTCTAACAAAAATTTTATATTGCTCATGCAAATAATTCTAGCACTAGATACCAAAAAATATGTTAAATTGTTATCATTCAAGGCTCCTTTCTATTCCCTAAATAACCATGCAAGGTGACCAAAAAATATATTTTCACTATATAGCATGTTAAACATAAATAAAAAATTAGGACAACAACTCCTTCAGCATAGATAGTTTGATCCTCTAGGAAGTATCCAACATGGCATCAATTTTGGCCGTTAACCCACTAAAACTTTAAAGTTTCAACAGGAGGCAAATAGACTTTTTTAATTTGGCTTCCCCAAACAAAGTGTTTCTCATCTCCAGCTCCCCCATGAGAAATCTCCATAGCTTCAAGAGAGCTGCTACCCAGATGAAGGATTTCAGTTTGGAGGGAACTTTGTGTTTCCTAATGGGCTTTAAGTAAATGCCAGCAATAGAGAATTTCATTACAATAAATAAAGGTTTGAATAGGATTATGGTTCAGAAACTAGCCTATATTATATACAAAGAGAACAGTGGAACAGAGGAAAAGAGAATATGGAGGTGAAAGAGTAGAATTAAACAAAATGCATACCACCACTTCAATGCATCACATTCTAATAATTGTTCAAACGCCTACCTGAGAGATGATGATTCTGAGAATATGTTAGCCTTGTTACACTCTGGAAAGCAGAATCAATATCATCCAGTGTGAACAGATCGAACTCCGATACTTGCTACAAAAGAATGAGATATCTCAATTCTCAACCTAACCATCTTAACACACTTTCCAAATTCTATCTAGTCATTGAAAAGACAAGCACGCAGATCAGGATATGAGAGATCCAACATCCTACAAACCAAGAAGCACAAAAATTCTTCCTCTTAACAGAAAAATCAAACAAACCAGTGTGGAATTTCACCTTTCTTGAGAGGTACTGGTCATACATAGTGAGAAGGCCCAGTCTGTAGACAGGCTCAGTTGAATAAACGGGGGCAGAGAGTCCAAGCTGCTTCATGGCATAAGGTAGGGCACCAAGGTGGAGTGTATCCGAGTGTGAAAGCAAGACAGCATCAATGGTTGATGCAACCCTACATGCCAGCCACACAACCTCAAGAAGAAATCAAAGGTAACAAACCACAAACTCACCTAAAAGGCTAAAACACCATTTTCATTGCCATTCATAACTATAACCCCAACCCATAAAAAAAATCCTATTCTTTTCTTCCTTCTTTCTAGTTCTAGTGCCTCTACAACAAACAAGGAGTGGAGGAAAAGACCTCATAAAAATCAATACTCTGGGGCTGAAAATCACATCATGTCATGAAGCAAAGAAGGTGGATTTGAAACAAAGATAGCCACATAAAAAATGAAATCTTTTTTTTACCACAAACATGCCTGAAACATCAATTTCATTGTCATTCATAATTATAACCCCACCCCACCAAAAAAATGAAAAATTTTCTTTTTCTTTCTAGTTCTAGTGCCTCAACTATAACCCTAGTACGCCACTAACCAATACTTTGGAGCTGAAAATCACATCATGTTATGAAGCAATGAAGAGGGGTTCGAAACAAAGATACCCACATAAATAAAATCAATCTTTTTTGGCTCCCTTAAAACACAAGAGAAAGATAAAAGGGATTTGGTGGAAAGAGAAACCTGGAAAGGGGTTGTAGGAGGGAAGGGTCGAAGTGGTCGTTCCAGCCACAGTCGACGAGGAAGTTGAAGCCATCAATGGAGACCAAATACGAAAGAGGGTTCTCATTGTACACTCCACACAGTGGAGTTACCTGCACTGATGTTCCCATTTTGCTGTCTCAATCAAATTGTGCTTCCTCGCACACTTCCTTGTGTATCTCGAACAGGTGGGGTTTATGGAGAGAGAGGGAGGAGGTGGGAAATGCAAATGGTTTTCTCTGTGACAAAAGAAAAGGGTAATCACAGCTAAAGGATCAATTTTATCAAAATTAATGATAGAAAAAATGCCCATGCAATAAAAGCATTCCTAGATTTTCTTGTATCGGTAAATTTGTTAAACTTTATAGAATTAAATAACATTTTAATCTTTATTTTAAAATAGTTAATTTTTTTATTTTATTTTATTTTAAATTTTAATCCTTTAAAAAAATTTATTTTATTTTTTATTTAAAGATTAAAATAAAAAATTT
>JAMLFT010000044.1:0-69372 GCA_026544285.1 Pachyrhizus erosus | reverse complement strand
ATAATAATAATAATAATAATAATAATAATAATAATAATAATAATAATAATAATAATAATAATAATAATAATAAAATATGTAATAATAAAGCTATGTCAAAAAAGTAGTAATAGTGAAAATAATAATAATAGTAATTATAATAATAATAATAGTAACAACAAACAAATCCCATTGCATTTATAAAGAATGTTTAATTTAAGTTATAATAAGATTAATCAATTCATAACTTTAACAATAGTTTATAATTAAAAATAATATCCTAAAATTATTAGAAATGTCATTTTAATATAATTTTTAGTTTTTACAATAAATACATTTAAAAGTGATTATTATAAACACATAAAATTAAAACCCATGTAAATATAATATTTATAATAAGTTGAATACTTTTGAAGATAACATTTGCTCAATTAAAAATATTATTAATTATTTTTTATTGTAATGTAACTATATTTTATATACTACACTTAATACACTAAGTCTTGCCTTTAGAGAGCAACTTGTGCAAAGTTTGGAAGTCGAGTTCATCACTAAGATGTTAGGTTTATGAATTCTAACATTTATTTGTGTTTCTTTGAATAATGAAAGTGGGTTTGCAATTTGTCTATGTTTCACAACCTTAGCTTGGGTTTTATAGTGAACAAATACTCTTATTAACACTTTATTTCATAACTTTCAATGTTTTTTTTTTGAAGATTAAACACTTTGAAATGAAAAAAAGATGAGTTTACTTTTCTTTGCGTTCTTGAGTGGAATCTTATTAATTATCATTAAAATTTTTTTGAATCCTTTATAGTGAATCCATGATTACGCTTATCATTTCTTTGAGGTTGTTAATTGAATGTGGTGTCTATTATGTTTTATGTTCTTCCTTTTTTGTTTTTGATTTTTTTTTTAAAGTTCTTGAGGTTCAACAATGATGATTTCCAAATTAGTTTTCCATATAAACCTGTGCTTTGTAATCTTGAAGAGGATTATATCAATAACACAATATGTTTTAGTTGAATTATCATATGGAAGTCACATAAAATATAAAAAACTCCAATTAATTAAGTTTTATGATGACATTAATTTTTTTTTATGTATAAATGATATGACTCAATTTAATTACGAAGTAGTAATAAATTTAGATAAATTTATTAAGAAACACTTTTAATAAAAGAAAATAAAAAAAAATATGAAATGAATTTCTCTATAATTTAAATTTAACTTATGCATAAGTTACTTGTAAAAAATTTCTTATATAACATATTTAAAATATAAATTTTAACTTATGTGAAAAATTAATTTTAATTTATGGAGAAATTTATTTTATTTATTTATTTCTTTTATAAATGTTCTTAGATAAGTTTACCCAAATAAGTTATAGGTATTCCACAACTCTATAGTCAGAGTTTGCTAAATTTTGAAAAGAAAATATAGACATTTAGGTCCAATATTCTCACTAAGTTTGATGAGCGTGCAAAAGTATAAATAATTATGTGAAAGACTTATTTCATATTAATATTTAATTAAAAGCTTAAATGTATTTTTTTCTAAGTATATTACTTTTTTCTTTTAAATTTTGTAAATTATTTTTTTAGTTTGTATAATATTATATATCTGCTTTTAATTATTGTTGATATGATATTTTTTTACAAAATGCCATTAATAACATAACATTTAATGATGTGATATTTTATAATGTTAATCGATAGTCACTTAAATAACTTTTATCTTAATGACCAACTCAACAAAAAAATAAATAAATTTAAGATGTTCTATAGATTATCTTGACCTCTATGCTCACAAGCTGACATTGCTTCCACCAAGACAATGCTGACTTGAGAATAATTGTTCTGGAAGTTATATCGACTTTTCATCCCTTAAACCAATACCACTCCCATTGAAACCATCCCAGATCAAACCTAAAAAAAGGTTGACACATAAACATGAGTTGCCATGAAAAATGCGACCTCCACTCACCTAACATATTACTGGCTTACTCAACTTGGTCATGTCCGTCAGCCATGCGTAAAACTCTTAGCAACTCTTCCCTTTAAGATAAAATATATCCCTACTCTCCTTACTCATAGACTACTTTGCCATCAAGAATCTCCATCGGAGCTATGACTAGAGATTCGTCAGCTGAACCCTATCGGAGACCCTGTCATCAACATGCTAGGACTTTACTCATAACAAGGGACATTTAAAAAAGAAAAATAAAAATGTTAGTAAATTACATTAACCAAAAGTATATTTATTTAAGAAAAAAAAAAAGAATAAGCGGTTTTTTCTTGTCCGTGTCCAGTCCAACCTCAAGTCTTAACAAATTCCGTGGTATCGGGTCCACACAGACGAAGAAAGAGAGAGAAAAGTTAAAATAAAAAACAAAAACAGCGTGGGGCTAATCATCATATAAAAGCTTCTAAACACCTAAAACCTCACTACAATTTCCTCATTCTCAAAACTCTGAAACTCGTACTCCTCTCTCTTATCCCTTCCACACCACACTCATCGCTATGCTCAAACGCTGCCTTTGACCTCACAATCTTCGCAAACTCGCTCTCGCAATCGCCATTGTTGCTCACTGTAAGAATCTTTTTCGCAATCTCAAAATCCTTCTGCGGTTTTTCCTACAACGCTCAGTGTTTGTGTTTGTGTTTGTACATGGATTATTAGGTTTTCTTTTTGATTTTTTTTCTGCGATTTTGATATGTTAATCGCTATAATTGATGATCGACTGTGCAAATACTTTACCTAGTTGAATTCTAAACATGTTCTTGTCGCTTTTTGACCGATTCCTAATGGTAAATGCGTGTCGATTGCTGTGTTCGGAAACTTGCTTCTGCGTTTGCCTAGTGCTGTCAAATTGTGTGGTGTTAATAAGATGTTTCATTATTGTTTTTGTTTTTGATAAACATTTTCTTTTGTGTGGCTTTGTTGGGCCTCGATGATCACTGCGTGCTAGCATTGTGTTAAGACTTAGGATTATGTTAGACCTTTCATTGAGAAAGAACTCAGTTTGTTGTCCCCTTACATGTTGACGTCGTTGTGCTGCTTGGTAAAAAGTGGTTGTCCATGGACTGAAGTAAGGGGAAGCGGGTGTGCTTATGGTGGGCAGTGTTTCGTGCACATTGATGTTATTGGAGCATTGTGAAGTAGGGCATAGATTCGAGTAATTTGCGATTATTTGCTTTATCGGGAAAATTGTAAAATATTCTCTACGTGATTGCATGCTATTTTTAATAATTGAATTTATAGACATCAATTTATTCCCTGCCACGTGTTAATTGTAGAAGATCAAAATTGATAGCTTGTTAATTTAGATAATATTTGCTGTGATATTGCTGCTGCCTGCTGACCTGGTGGTGTAGAGGTAATGGTTCTGATGTAATTATAGGCAAAACATGGTTTTAACACATCGAAGCGAGAGGTGCCAAAAAGTGGACGTGCCATTAGAGAAAGGTGTTAACATTAGAAAAAGGAAAATATTTGACTAATTTGCATCAAGTCACTATTTAAATTAACTACCCATGTGTAATGTTTGTAGGTAAAATAACAATCAAATTGTTCAATTTACAAAACCGTAAGTTGCTTGCTGCTAAGAACCCTAAAGACTAGCAACTGGTTATGACTATTCATGCCCCATTTCATTGCAAATTGCAAGTTGGATAGCTGTGTTTTGTTTAGTACCGTAATAAAAAAGGTGCTAAATAAAAGGCTGCCCTAAGGCATTAGCATTAGGAGGCTGTGTTGCTATCACTTTCTTGCATATCATATCAATTTGTTGCCTTTGGCAGCTTATGCATGCCATTTGGCTTATTTGAGTACACTGAGTGGGTCCCTTTCAAGTTTCCACAGAGTGTCAAGCAAATCCAAATAAAGTCTCAAGTCAATATTGATTAACTTTTTTTCTAAAATATGTCTCCTTTCTTTTCTTCATAATATAGTTCATTTAATGTGCCAAACCCCCTAGTTCATATATAGTGAATATTGGCTTTGCCCCCAAGGATCTCCAGAAGTACCTGTGTTAATTTTAGAGGTTACCATTTGTTAAAAGGCTGTGTTAATCTCAATTTGCAGATGTTTGGTGTATTGGTTAAGTGTTGCCTCTGAAGTTTATCTGGGATGTAGCTTCTTTGTGGTGTTTTGCTAATGGTCATTTTAAGGTGTCTTTGGTAGATCTATATAGAGTTGGTGTGCTGTGTTATATGTTTTGTGTTAAGTTTTTTTCTTTCCAGCCTTTTCTTTTCATTAGCCATTATTCATATGATTTTCGAGGATTTAGTATCCTTTTGCATTTGTATCTCTCCTTTCTTTCATAATAATTTTTTGTTATGAAAAAACCTGTAGTCGGCCCAGTGTTGTTAAATGGCGGTGCCATGTCCGCCATGGCAGATTTTTTGCCAACTGCCACAGGCAATTTGTATAGGGAGGCCTGCTACGGCAGCACCATAGGCTGCAATGGCATGGTTATATGGTGGAATTTTGGTCTTCCGCTATATTCTGGCATCCGTCATTGATAACACTAAGTCGGCCACCATGGGTTCAAATTGGGATCCCTATGTACATTTAGGGCTTGACTTGCTTGAGTCCCATTATTCTTGATAGTTGGGCACGTACCTTGTCCTTCAAACAACAGAGTTTGTAAGAGACCATAGTTATAATCCCAGATAGTGGCAAGAAATGGCTGACCTAAAAATGGAATAGTTAGATATCGGATAATGGGACAGTATAAATATTGTTTTACACACACATAATTAATAACAAAAGCTCATAGTACCTAAACAAAATAAGCAAGTAGCTGCTACTGGTCAGCATCTGGATAGTAAGAAAAAAAAGAAAAACAAATTGATTGTGAGGTAAAAAAAGAAAAAAGAATATTGAATGTGTGTGAAAGAGAAAGAGGAAAACAGAGAAAATAAAGGAAAATATACGTGGAAGTTGTTGAAGTGGAAGGAAAAAGTAAAACAGAGAACAAAATGAAAAATAAAAGAAAAAAGAAAGCACAAAAATGAAGAAAGAAATCTGTATGGGTGGGAGAGAAGGGTTTTTTCTGAAAACAGAGTGGGTCATCAGAAATGGACTGGGCCGCCAGAGAAAATGAAGAGAGCTTGGAGAGGCTGGTTGTGTGTGGGAGAGGAGAAGAATGAAGGTTTTTTTTAAAGCTGATACACTAATAAAATTCCCAAAATACCCCCACTAACTATCACTTAGTAAGGTTATTTTGGGGATTTTGAAACAATTTCAACGCAGTGCCTGCTCCAGTGCCTTGATTGCACCAGTTCCATCACTCTGGATAGTGGCTGCGATGGCTGCACCACCAAACTGAGATGCAACAGTCTCATTGTAGCGGCCATGGGCTGCGATATTTGCTATTATTAATAATCTTGTTAGAGACAATGTTCAAAACTTGTTAATTACTCATTTGTTGTGGATTTATCTCATCTATAAGGTGTGTATGATGTAGTGATCTAAATATGGTTTGCTAATATAGACCAGCAGGTATCCTATATAATGCATGTAATTGTTGGTAGTTCAATGACTGATTTTGATTTCTATCACTTACCATACCCAATGGTAACATGAGCAAGGAACATTCCTGCCACTCCCTTATACAATGTTAATGAGAATAGGGAGAGTGAGGATATGACCATTTCTTTCATTATGAGTTGCATTGTGTTCAGTGTTGTTAAATAGCGGCCATGGCGGAATGGCGTGGTGGATTTTTTGTGAAGGGAGATCTGCTATGGCGGTGCCATAAGGCACAATGACGTGCTTATATGGAGGAATTTTGGCCTTCCGTCATGTTCCACTATCTGTCATTGATAACATTAATTGTGTTATAAAGTTTTTTTTCTTCTTTTATTCTTGTTGAAGGTGTTGAAGTTTGGCTTCATTTCATTTTTTTGGGGGAATGCTGTGTAACTTGTATGCACCCATCCTTACAGTCATTGGCACATCCTATGTCTGTCTTGCTTTAATGCTGTTGCTCTTAAGGTCGTAACAAGATTTTCTCAGAATTCAGAACAATTTCTTGATGAAGGAATGATTAAGAGAATGGCAGTTGTTTATAAGTTTCTGTTTTTGACCTTTTTCTATTATGTGGATAAAAAAACTATTTTATTTAATTGAAAGATTCTATATTATGAATGAAGTTTTGAAATAATTGACTTTTCCATTTTTTTTCTGTCAGGACTGCACTGCTCGTTTTCATTGGACAAGTATTGTAGCCGGAATCGTTGACGAATTCTTCTATGATCCTTTTATGCAGAGCTATCTTTGTATTTTAGAGTATTCTTGTAATTCAAACAGTTTCAGATTTGAAAACATTATCTTGTACACCTGTAAACATTTAACATTTTAGTGTTAACTATATCCAATTTGATCAACTTTGGTGGTGTCTGATGATTTGTATTGAACTGATTCTTGCTTTAGATTCTTTTTTGTGTTTCCACCTCTAAATATATACTTGAATTCACATGAAATCTTGTAGATTTATATTGGTTATACGTGGAAAAAAGGAGAAGAACTGACTTCTTCATCTGAATTGTTGGATACACTTCGGACACAGTGAAGAATGGAGACTTTAGCACAACTGGAAGCAATGTGTGAACGGCTTTATAACTCGCAGGACTCTGTTGAGAGAGCACATGCGGAAAGCACCCTGAAATGCTTTTCCTTAAACACTGACTACATTTCACAGTGCCAATATGTTCTGGACAATGCATCCTCCCCATATGCATTGATGTTGGCAAGTTCGAGCTTGTTGAAGCAAGTGACGGAGCATAGCCTTCCTTTACAGCTCCGGATTGATATTCGTAATATTCTTGCTTGCAGATGATTATGACTAGGAGTATTTTAGGTGCTCTATATATTTTGGCTTGGGTCTGTGGGAAAAAACATGTTATTTGTCCTTTTCCTAAACAGAATTTAGTCAATTTACTGACATTTTGGCATTATGAGATACATTCTTCAATACTTGCAGACTTAATTTTGCATATATTGAAGTCTCTGTTCCAAAATTGGTATCAACTTATTTAATCAATAATCTTATGAGGGAGATTGTCTCTTATTTCTTTTTCTGGTTGTTTTTGGGAAATTTGGGTTCATTATTTTGGATTTTCTTGCTGTCAATTTTCCCATATTGTGGTTGCTCCATTTTCTTTTTTAACACAAATTGATCAAATTGCTATTTTTTTTTGAAGGAAACTATCTCATAAACTATCTAGCCAGCAAAGGACCGGAACTGGAGCCCTTTGTGCTTGGGTCCTTGATTCAACTCTTTTGTCGCATTACAAAGTTTGGTTGGCTTGATGATGACAAATTCAGGGAGGTTGTTAAAGAGGCAATGAACTTCTTGAATCAGGTGACGTCTCACAGCTACTGTTATCTGAACAGGCCATTTGTACATTTCACAGCTATTTTATTTTAATAATTCCATTTCCTTGATGTTTAAATAAATATACAGGAGTCCAATTATTTCCTGTGTGTTTGTTTCAGCATCCAATACATGTGTCAGCCATTAAAATAATGTAAAAAAATTAAAATTATGCTGAAGCTACAAAACAGTCACTTCTTCTGTGATTCACATCCAAGGAAAAAGGATGTATATCCAAACATACACTTCATAAATTAATGATAATATATTAACATCGTATACATTCTTAGTTATTTTTCCTATCAATGAATAATTTATGGCCTTGGTTTATTGCTTCTTTATGTTATTAAACATCTCCATGACTTTTGATTTTAGATTCTATCCCCCATAAAATTAAAGGTCAATGTTAAGTAGTTATAGGTCTATGCTTTTTGACCATGCTTGGGTTTCTCATTTTTTCTTCAAGAGTGCTCCTTGTCCTTGAGGTTTTCTTGGAAGCTGGGATTGCTAGGGTTCTATTTCTTTTCCCTTAGATTTTACACCACTTTTTTGCAAAATGGTGGAAATTATGTATATGTATAGGAATTCTGGATTGATTGGGAAATCTATGGCAGCAGCAGCCAGCACCAAAAGTCGAAGCTTTAAAATGATGTTTTGTCTTGAATAAATAATAGAGTTAATGCCAATGACATGATATGGATTAGGTAGCCACAAAAAGCTCTTTCTAGAATTGTTTTTGCATGGATGATTGCTTGGGATGCAGTGTAGATCTTTGGTCTTGTGGTTTAAAAGATAGCCTCTGCACAAAATGAGTGATGAAGTTTGCTAATCCATCTATAATAATTTTCTTTGTCATCTAGTGAGGCATATCCCTCTTCCTTTTCCCTTCACATTCCTCAAAGTTAAACAATTCTTTAGTTTCCTCAATGTTAAACAATTCTTCATCAACTTTAACCACTTTCTTTTTCCCTCGAGGTAGAAGTTGCACCAAGACCTTTCTTAGAAGCTTTGGCAGCTCCTACAACAACATCACTTGGTGACTCCTTTCTTTTTTTGCTCATTTTTCATCTAGTATAGGTTCTAGGCTATCTAACCCTTGAAGCTTCAGAAATAGTTGTCCAATTTAGTGTGGTATCATCTTAAAAATCCAACTCATTCCCTGCATCTTCATTGTTATCATCCATTTCTCTCATTAACCACTGATTACACTCATCAATGTCATTGAGTGCAATAGGATCAATTTCATCTCTAAGATTGTGTCTTTGTTTGAGCTATTAGTTATATTTGATGTAAATCAAATCATATAACTTTTTATGGTCAAGCCTATTTCTCTTTTTTGAATGAATATGCATCCTAAATATGGTTAATTAGTTTCTTCCTATAACATTTAATTATTACTTGATAAAATGCACTCAATTGTGTTCACATCCCATGCACTACATTTCAAGTTCAAAATCTTGATAGCTTGCTTCTGCAAATTTGGTGCTGAGTGGCCATACATTTGCCACCATTGAGCTACAAATCCAAAATGTTTGACTTAAAAAAATTAAAACTTAAAAGCTCTTCAAAGCTTTGGAGATTCGTAGATTTGGATAATAAATACCAATGGTTGAAACCATATCTTCAAAGCTCTTCAATTTGACAAGGTTGAATGATAATCCAGCTTGGTACCCAAAACAAGCAATATATTGATGGACTTTGGCCTTAGCATGTCTTAATTTCTCCGGCTTTCTCTTCCCAGTTACAGTTTTTGGACTTATACAAAAGAGTAGCAATAATCTTTCTCCCTGTCCATTACTAGTTGATATGGAATTGATAGCCACATCTTTGCTCTCATCATAAATCATATTTGAAATTCAGGGTTTTCTTCCTTTCTCTCTCTTAGATATGGCCAAGGCTCTTCTCTTGCTTCCTTTGGACACTTGTTGCAAGGAGCACATTGCCCTTCTTCCCATTTAGATGTTGTTTGGCTCTTGTGTTTCCTCCTTTTGTGGTTTTTCCACAAAAAAATCCAAACAATATTATTTGTGTCTGATTCTTCTTAGGAATGGCAATATTTCCATCCGAAATCAGTTCTGCTAGTGGACCTTGAAGAACCTTGTTTAGCAGCCATGGTGGTCGTGTGGAAAAAACCAGAGGTCAATGTAAAAAACATAGACAGCCAGAGAGGTTGAGTTCTGGTTGCTGGAGATGGCCATCACGGTTGTTGGGTTCAGTCACAAAGCTGGGTGTGTGGTGCTGGTCCAATGTTGATGTTGTGTGATTTTGGGTGCAGGTGCAATGTTGGTTGTCCAAGGCAAAAATGTCAGCATATGTGGAAGCTTTCTTTTCATCTGTTTTTGAGGGTTTTCAAACCTAACAGGCTCTTTCATTAAACATTAAGGCTGGGGTTTGGGTTGGGTCACAGTCCCAACTTTTGTTTTTGCTTTTTAAAAGCTTATGTCTGGTTTAGGGTTTGGTCATGAGCCAACCCATTTAATTTTTTAAGGGTTTTTTATTAGGTTGGTTCAAATGACCCAACTCATATTTTCTTGTTTTAGAGTTTCAGACCTTTTTTGGGCAGGGCTTGGGTTGGGTCACATGTCCCAACCCCTTCATCTCTTTCTCTTCTACAGGTTTCAACCATGGCCATTGTGAATGCCATGACTGCCTAGTGTTTTGCAGCCACCATAACTCACAATGCAGAACCCACCATGCCATTGGCATTCCAGAATGGTTGAGGGATTTCCACCACTGCCTTCTGTCATGGCCGCTTATTGACAACACTGATATTCAGTTGCTACTGTTAGAAAGGAGTAGAGGAGAAGCAATGCTTAAATCAAATGAGAGTAAGACTACAAGAGGGAAGAATGCAAAATGAAAACAGAGCACTAGAGGGAAGAAAATGTATAAAAATAAGGCAAACATAGAATCCATTGAATCAAATTTCTTTGCACGAATTTACGATACTGAGATTTTCTACATATAGTTACGTGATTGTGCCAACATGTACTTATTTTGGTGATGTGGTTTTATATCTTTTGATTGATTTCTTTCTCTTTTTTTATAATTTCAGTTTTGTTTCCTTTTGTGGATATTTGTCCTTAGTCTTCTGCTTCCTGTCTTCAATATATGTTCTGTTGCAGTAAAATGAGGTCCTGAAATTTGTCTTGTTAGTCCTAATAATGATGTTTAATGGTCTTTTCTTGAAGGAAAAAGTTTAGGGGGATTGTATCTATCCCATACTTGGTGTCCTACCCACAAACAAATTTATAATAATTTTTAAATTTTATTTATATTATTATTTTTATTTTTATTTATTTTTATATTAGAAGTATGAAAACATCTTAGGAATTAGTAGTAGGATATAATCATCCAAAAGTTTTTGATTGGTGAAAGCAAGTTCTTTTAACTGCAACCATGTTGAGTTTTGTACATGTTGACCAGTTTCTTTGTTATTGGCAGGCGGGGTTTTAGTCTTTTATAGTGTATTTATTATACATTTTGTTTGGTTTTGTTTTTACCCTAATTATTAAATTATTAATATTTCTTCTTTTGTATTATACAGTTAATTGCTTTGAATTTTAATCTGATAAATGTAATACTTTTAGCAGGCACAACATCATTATGCTATAGGTTTGAAGATATTGAATCAGCTAGTTTCTGAGATAAATCAGGTCAGAGTCGATGGCATATATTTCAATGGAGAAGTAATAGCTTGCTATTAAGAGCAGTGTGCTTGCTATAGCTCTATGTTACTCTGCCTGCCCTCAGAGCCTTTGTTTCACACTTCCTAGCACTGTACTTTTATTTTGTTATTTTTTTTTTTTTTTTGATTTGTTATTTGCTTTTCCCTAATGATGGTTGTGTCTTTAAGGTATGGCTTTTAGGTATTGGTGAAGAATATGTTTGTAGTTTCACATTTGAGTACTTTTTTGAGATTTGAGCATCTATTATGTGTGTGTTAGGAATTCTTTGTTTGCATTGTGTTTGCTTTGTTTGGTATTGCTGCTGCTTTTTGATCTGCTATCTGGAAGACTCACTGATGTGGGGTATCAAAACCATATGAATTGTCATTATTAGCATCATATTAAATTACTACTGTTAATGGGTTAGTACCAATCAACACCTGAAGTTGGACCTCATTCTGACCTAAGTTACTGTAGGAACACTATTTTTAATATTTCTATTTTTTTGTTTTATTTCTTTGGAAGTGTAGACTTCTTGTTGGAATGTGTTCACTCATAGCTTATCGGATATTTATTTGTACTACAAAATATTCTATAAATTCTAATTTGTTGGTGAATATGTTCTTTTGCAAGACATTGGAATTGTATTATTTATTTTGCTGACATGGAATTACGAGAAAAAATATGCTTGAATCCCAATAGGTTATGAATTTTTAAGTAAGAAATGATTGTTTATAGGTCTTTACAATTTCAGGAAATTTGGATTGTTAAAAAATGTTTGAGTTCTTCTATCAACAAGCAAATTTTTTGTTGAAATTAAGCAGTAAAAGGAGAATAAATTTTGTTCTGTTGCTTTGATTTTTCTTTTTATTTTGCTAGCCCATTTCCTTGGACACCTTTCTTCCTTTTTGAACCCTTTGGGGCCACTGTCCATCTACTGATGAAAACTTAGTGTGCATACGTATAATTTAATAGTTATTGCGGTAACCAACTAAACATTATTTGTTAGAACTTCTTTATTGATATGTTAATGATTTTGTAGTTGTTACTTGTATCTTTTTATATTATGTATTTTCAGCACAATCTGGGATTACCTGCTAGTCGTCAACGTAGGATAGCAAGCTCTTTCAGGGATCACTCACTTTTTCAGATATTCCAAATATCATTAACTTCTCTCTTCCAGTTAAAATCCGATGGTATATCATATTTTTGTTGACAATGATAGATATATAAATTTATTTTCAAAGTTCTAAATTGATGTCATATTTTGAATTTAGTAATTTAGTAATTATGCTTTGTTTATGTAAAATCTTCAGCTGGGAGCAAGTTGCAGGAGCTGTCTCTTATGCTTTCCCTTAGTTGTTTATCATTCGATTTTATGGGGACATCATATGATGAAAGTTCAGATGAAATTGGTACTGTTCAGGTATATTTATCTGTACATAGATAGTTTCCTTTTCTCGAGTTTGCAGTTTTTGATCTGGAATTGGCATTGGTTGTACAGGTTCCATCTGCTTGGAAGGCTACCCTAGAGGATTCCTCAACACTGCAAATCTTTTTTGATTATTATGCAATGAATCAAATGTTTTCAAAAGAGGTTTGTTTATGTTAGTTTATTTGATTTGATAATAAATTATTTTGTTCCTGTGCTTCATTTAGTTTGTATTTTCACGGAATTAATGATTATCCTCACTGTTATTAACTTGGGTTTTTCTTTTCCTTTATTTTGTATATAGAAAGAATATTATTTGAGATCTTAGGATCTTTTTCTTTGTTGCGTATAAAATGTAATTTGTTTGAATTGATGATGCAAAATTTAGAGAGAAAATCTGAGAGAATTCTGTATTTTTTATTATGATTCAGAATAGTGGAAGCTACAGTATTTATATTGTTACAGAAAGTTGCAATCAATTGCTAGTTGCAACTGATGGGACACCTAACTAACTCCTAACTCAAACTAGCCAGCTGGCTCCTGACTGACCTACCAGATGGCAACTTTCTGAACCATATTATATGAGGCTTGGCCCCTACACCAATGTTGTCAAGATCACAAGTTTACTTGCAAACTCACTTGATCCTGTGATTTTGGGGGCTTTGTCGAGCAAAAGCGGACGTCAGTGTGGCGAACTGTCAGGTGTGTTGGTTGGCTATTTTGTGCTGTGTAGCCACTGTTGGGAGTGTAGGTTTGGTAGGTGGTGTTTGTGTGTTGGTTGGCTATTTGTTGGTCCTTCTATTCTTGATCTCAGTGTTCTGTTTTATTTAATGGTGGAGGTGTTGGTGGTGCATCTATGGGTGATTTAGAGGTTCCTCCAATTGTTGATGATGATGGTGGAGAAGATGCCATTGATGAGGAGGAAGATCACTTGGAGGATGACTATCCCGATTTTAATTTGAACGGTCTTCTAGTCTAGTGACTTGTGAACCTATTTTGAATTGTGTGTTATGTATTGGATATGACTTATTAACCTATTTTGAGTTGTGTTTTATGTATAGGATCTGACTTATAAACCTATTTTGAATTGTATGTTATGTATTGGATCTTAATCTTTATGATTTATTGAGTTAGGAGATTTTTTTCTTGACTATATTGTTTTTTATGTATGTGCATGTCTGTAAATATAATTTTGCACATAAGCATAACTCTTATGAGTTGAGTTACGATCTTTTTCCGTCCTTCCAATCCTCTTACGATCCTTGAGTTTGACAACATTGCCCTACACAGGCTGAATAGTACAGCTATACAGCTATATATTGACCTTCTCTGACCATATTGAACTGTGAACTTCTAGATATGAATTATTCTAAATCAGGTTGTCATGGACCGGCTCTTATACTTAAAAATCTTTAACTCCCATCGTCATGGTAGAGTCCTTTGGGATTGAAGTATGGAGTATGGGCAATGCAAAAAGACTACCTTTACATTTAGCCTATATTTAAGTATGAAAAAATGGGGTTGGAATCTATGGCACAATACCTGTTGTGTCTAAGACAGTTTTATTGGAGCAAGCAAGGTTGACTTTTTCCTTTCTTTTACTGTGTCTTTCTGCCACTTGTTCATTTTGTTCTTGTGATTAATGTTAATATGCACATTAGGTAATGTATTTTGTAGAAGAAACAAAAATAAAAATCTCTTTTTCCTAATCTTGTTAGTCAACATCTACCCCCACCTTTTATTATATGCTGTGAGATCTTATTTTCTGCTTGATTTGACTTCACCATCTATATTGTTTTTGTTAACCAAGTGGCTCAGTAACTCAAATGGGGGTGAATTGAGTTTTTTTAAAAACATTTCATAGTTAACCTTTAATGCCTAAGAATTGTAATTCGATTTGAATCTCAAAACCCCAATGCAAATGAAGAACAATTAATAATAAAAAATAAAGAATTAAGGGATAGAAATAGTGCGCCAATGATTTTATCTTGGTTCAATCAAGCTGATCTAAGTCCAGTCCTCAAGAAAACTTGAGATTTTTCCACTAAATTAATGAATTACTAAGCAACTATCTAAATATGGTAGTATGGATGACAACCTAACCCCAGGACATCCCTCTCTGAACCCTAGCGATTACACATCTTAGTGGATTTCAAGATATAGTTGCAGACTTCTTTTACATTCAGGGAATCCCCTTGATACAACCCAACCTTGGGATGTTACTCCCTATATCTCTCAGACCAAAACCCCAAGGGACACTCCCTTGTAACAACTCAGTTGACATACAACATACTTCTACTAAAGTAGATACAACCACACATAAGCACTAACACCCACTCTACATCTACCAAGCATCTCACCACATGATCCAAGTTACTAAATTACTATTACCACTAATTTCTCTAAACTTTCTAATTTTGCTTGGCTACTCTGACTTAGATGCTTTTCACAATGAGAAAACCTTTCTTATATAGGGATTCAATAACTAGGAAAGTGTATCTAGGAAATTTCAAAAAAATTAATACTGATTATTAAAGATTTAGAAAAGATAGTAAGAGATTAGAAGTTACTTCAATTAGTTAGAATATTTGAAAACATGAGAAGTGTTTGAATTCAATTTAGTATAACCAAGGCTTAGATTCAATTTCAAAAATAGCTAATCTTTTATTTTAATAGGCTTGATAAAATCAGACTTTTCTTAATTATAAAGATCATTAAGTTTTTGAAATTTGAAAGATATAATTAATTTGGGAATGAATAGAATGAGGTTTAGGCTTAAAAAAATGTCCCGTAGCATCTCAGTTCGTGGGACTCAAGTCCAACAATGTGGGACTTGAGTTTTTGCAAACTTTCCTCATGCAAACCCAAGTCTAACTCCTCTAGACTTGAGTCTGGCTTGCAGGACTCAAGTCCCCCAAAGCTGGACTTGAGTTTCACGAGTTAGTCCCAAAAATCACTTGATTTGTGCTCCTAAGCCTATGTTAGTTAAAGTGGTTCATTAAACACTTAATTATACATCCTAATTCAGTTTTAAAGCCCTAGATTGGATCGTATAGCTTGCTTTTAATAGATGAGTAAGGAATTTATAGAATTGCTTAAGTTCCTAGACTCATTTCTTTAAGTGTCTTCATGTCTTGAATTCTTCATTTCTTGTCTTTGGCTTTGACTTTATAATAGAGAATGCTTCTATCATTGGCTTTATCATTATCAAATCAAAACATACTTTGCAACATCTTCATTTATTGAAACCTTTATTTAGTTAGGCAGTTCATGGTGGCTCGTGTTTACAATTTTTTCTTTCTGACTATGATAAACATGTCTTTCACAAGAAGTCTCTACTTTGTGGTAAAGTGTGTTTTTTCTCTTTATGCCTTTTGCGTTATTCCTTCCGTCCAGGTAATGTAATCTATCAGCCCTTAGCTTCATTACATGTCTTTGCTTAACTTGTTGAAAGAGTTGATTTTATCTTCCCAAAATTCTAAAATGAAACACATGTATGCAGAGTGGTGTACTCGTCGTATTGGAGTTTGTTGCCATGGTGATTTTCTTTATTTTGCTTCTGATTGTGATACTTAAAGTTGTTATTGCTTTCAATACTGTGTCATGGTTTGTAATCCTCTTAACAGATAACTGGTATCTGTTTAGGTCTTGTTTGTTGTTAAAATCTTGTTTACTTATCCTATTATATGTTTTGTACTGTTCAAGCTTGCTGACTTGTGGCACATTATATAATTTGATCAATGAATATACTATTTGAGTGTCGTCCTTTTTGTTTGTATCTTACCAAATAGTTTTTGAACTTATAACATAAATGCATGTGAGCTTCTGTAAGGTTTATTTGCACTGGATCCTTTGTTTCCAGAGTTCTATTATGATGGCTAAATTCTGAATTTCTTATCCATTTATCTATCAGTATGCACTGAAAATTTCTGATCCATTTTGTTCATTCCCCAACTTCCATTTCGTGATCTATTTAGGTGTCTCACCTCATCTCTATATATTATGGTGTTTTCTCATTATTTATTCTTATTAATTGTAGGCATTGGAGTGCTTGTTGCGTCTTGCTTCTACTAGACGATCATTGTTTTCCAGTGATACTGCTCGAATGAAGTTTCTGTCACACTTGATGCAGGGCACCAAAGAAATTTTGCTAACTGGAAAAGGTAAGTTGGATTAATAGTTATCTGGCTCCTGCTTAGTGTGTGTATAACAGTGTAATTTAATAACCTAGGAACATTGATTGCCTAATTTGTCTTTACAAATTGGTGTTAATCTTTGCTAATGAGATGTTGAAAGAAATGAGATTCCTTCCTCAAACTCTTTTAGTTGACACTATAGAGGTGGTTCTTTACTACTAGATGTATTTCTTTGCATCCTTCAGTTCACTAGTTCCTGGTTTGAAGATTAATCAAAAGCTGTGGGTGTGTATAAATATGAATATCATTACTATTTCCTACCATTTGGCACTGGCTGGCAGTCCAATTTTTCAGTGGCTGCTCAATACCTTGACACCTGTCAGGTGAACCTGATTAAAAATGCAACATGCTATACACCAAGAGGAATCAGCCATTAATCTTGTCCCAAATCTAGTGTTGTATCATAAAAACCTTAAAAGTATCAGATATGTGTGAAATAAATGTACCAAAATAACATAGGTTTCATATTGCCATAGAAGTTTTCTTCTCAACTTCTTTAACTGTGACAGCTAATAAAGTAAAATTGGTCTAGTAGCCTAGTATAAACCTAACTTGCACTGAAGATGCTGAATAAGGAATTCCACAATGAATAAAGCAGCATATCAGAGACAATAATGTGGCATTGATTCTGAACGAGCACTGCTCTCTGCATTATTCACATATCAAAGGAAGGTGCCACATGTAGTCTGCAAACTTTCTACATACCATTAATATTAAATTATTAATTCATCGAAGCATCGATGTTCAAATAAATGACCAGGACATTTAAAATCTGTACTCATTGCCTATCTATTGATTTGGGCTATTGCTAAATTTTACATTCATTATATAAATATTAGAGGTGGATGGTGTCTTGATCCATGTAATCGATCTCACTTAGTTTGATAAAGCTTTTGTTGTTATTGTTGTATATATATTGTATTTAGATCTTTGTTGATGCTATAATTTCATTGTAAATAGGTCTTGCTGATCATGATAACTATCATGCCTTTTGTCGTCTTCTTGGCCGCTTTAAACTAAATTATCAGGTGAGCTGTACGCTTTTTCTACATTTTGGATGATCCATATACATGTTCATTCAACGTGTATGACTTATGAAAGTATATTATTAGTTTTATTTTCAACAGTTCTTGTTGATTGTGCCATGTGTCTTCTATAACATCTTTCACAAGAACGAATCCTTGTTCCATTAGGTGAAGTTTGTTACTGTTGAAAATAAGGAAATAAAGTATTTAGGCTTAATATCTTTGATTTAGAAGATATTATCTTATCTTTGATTGAGAAGAAACTATATTTTCTCTAATTTATTGTAATCAATCTTTTTTTGCTTATATAAACACTCATCTTTGTTGTGTTTATACATGGTTTCTTCGTGTTTATATACATGGTTTCTCTTCCATATTTATGTTTTTTCTCTTTTATTTTAACATAGTATCTAGAGCCTAATAAAGTGATCTCAAGAATTGTACCTGCTTGGTGGATCCATTGTTCTTGGATGGTTTGCCTTTTTGCTTGTCACTTATTTTTCGTCAAAGAAATTTTTTGATTGTTACCCCCTGTTGTTGGCCACTACCATGTTGTTAGCGAGTTTTTTGATGAGACCATCACCATCATGATCAAAATCTTCCGAGCTATCTATCATTAAATGCATTGACCTCGTCTTTGTCCCAGATGCACTGACCCCGTTTATGTCCCATATGCATTGGTCCTTGTCTATGTCTAAGGTGCATTAGTCTCAACTATGTCCCAAATGCATTGTTTCCGTCTATCTTAGAAGCAATAGACTTTGTTTCAAATTCGAATAATTTAGGTCTCTAACATTATTGATTTGAAGCTTCCAAATTATTTCAAAAAGAATGACCTTGCTCTGTTTGCCATGAATTTTCTCTCTTGCTGATAATGATTCCAGCTATTTGGCTAAGCTATTGTTTTTTAGCATTTTTCTCCAACTTCTCCAACATTTTTGAGTTATTTTTTGAAACTATGTTTTTTTATGAAACTCAATTTTTTTTATGTTTTCTATTTATTTATTGGGAATAAATTATTTTCTTGTAGCATGCTGAGAGCTTAGTAAGCTCCAACTTGAGGGAGAGTGTTGAAAATAAGGAAATAAAATATTTAGGTATAATATGTTTGATTTAGAGGATATTATCTTATCTTTAATTTAGAAGATATTATCTTATATTTGGTTTAGAGGAAACTATATCTCCTATAATTTATTGTAATCAATCTTTTTGTCTATATAAACACTTATTCGTGTTGTGTTTATACACAGTTTTTTTGTGTTCTTATACACAATTTCTCCTTCATATTTCTGATCTTTCTTTTATTTTAACAGTTACGTAGATCACATGATGACATTATGGTCGGTTAGACTAAATCTTCAGAGATATTATTCACCATGAGATCCTTCTAATAACTTCCTCCGATGTCATTCTTGGTCTCCCTTTTCCTCTTTTCACATGATTAAAAACCATGCAATTTACTCTCCTTAATGGTGCTTCTAATGGTCTCATTTGTACATGCCCAAATCTCCTCCTATACAATCATTTTGTATCTTGTTCTTTCTTGTGTGGCCGCATATCCATCTTAACATTCTTATTTTTTTGAGCTTTGTAGGTACCTGCAATCACAAATAAACCCCAAGTGCCTTTCATCATTTTAGCCATTTATATTTTGTGATGTCCTCATTAATTTTCTGATCATTTTGTAGTATCGATTCCAACCCCACATACTATTTAAGCCTCAGATTTAAAAATTTAGCCTGCATATTATGCTTGAAAATTTGCTGGCTCTTAGAAATTTGGGATAACGTAGTGGGTTGAGTTAAATATCCTACATACTTATTCTGGGGACATAATATTTTTAATCCTTGATGCTCTGTTATGGTCGGGTTGTGTTTAAGACCTCAACTGGTTTTTGCTTGGGGTTTCCTATATGTTTCCTTGTTAAAATCATTAGTTTGACAACCATGTTATTGAGTTCAAAAATACAAAATTTGTTTGGTATCTTCTCTCTATTTTTACACATTTTTTTTAGTAATTGGTGATTCGTACACTTTGCTCATAGGATGGTTCTCTTTAGAGTCTAGATCTACCACTCATTTAGTGTTATCCATCCTTGACTAAGTGCCTTTTTGCCATTCAGAACTTTTGTGGTTGTGTTCAATTGCTTTGTTTGCTAAACCATGGCTTTCAATGCATTTAGCAACCCATCCTAATTGGTTTTAGGTTGAATCAACCTCATGTTGCTGTTATCGCTTTCTCTTTGCATGCCCAACCCTCATTACCTCTATTTTCCATTTTGCATGACTATTTGGCTTTGTTGTTATTTTCAGCTACAATTCTCTAATGCTAAACATAGCATTTGGGGTGGGGGGGCCTGGAAGTGTTTGACCTGTGCTTTTATCCTAGACATTCTGATCTTGTCTCCATCTTAAACGATCCAATATTTGTCATGATGCTGTCTTTCCTTTAAAATTTATTCCGATAAGTTTTTCCACCAATGAGTTATACAATGATGAATTGGCTGTGATTCATATAGCCTGTCATTGTGAATCATAGCCATGGTGAAGTCTTCTATCTTGCTGATGAGTCATGCAGTGTTGCAGACTAGTCTTAGTTTGAACTTTAGTTTTCTATGGGTATCCTATGTTTTCATGTTCTTAAAAGCTTTCAAATGATGCTCCGGATGAATTTGAGGATGTTTTAGTTCTTATTGTATATAATTTGCTTGCCAGGAAAGTTTTGCGATGATCATTCCAACAAAATCTCTCTTTGGTCATGCAACATTTGGACCAGATCTTTAGGATGATGGTTAATCAGCCATTTTGGTGGGGCTGTCTTTTGAGCAATGCTCATGTCTTATATGGCTCAAGCAATACTGGGTTGTGTTTTTTACCATATTTGGTGGAGACTATTATAATTTTTCCTATATAAATGGTTTAATTGTAAGAAGTTTAAAACTAGAAGACTCAGCTTGAAAGGATGGTAGAATGTATAATTAGTTACACATAAATAGAGTATATTTGATTTCTTCTAAATTGGAGATTGATGCCTATAAATTACATTTATTACAATGAGTGCAGAATATTCATTCTGATTCTCAATACTCCCCCGCAAGCTGGAGCATATAAATCATATACACCTAGTTTGTTACAAACATGCCTAGTTCTTGGTCCACTTAAAGACTTAGTGAACTGCCAACTGAGATCATTGGAGTTGACAAAACTCATAGTAATGTCTTTTCAATAATGATAATCAACCTCAGTATGTTTGGTCCTATCATGAAAGACTAGATTAGAGACAATATTTAAATATGCTTGATTGTCACATGTAAGTGTCATTTGTGTAGTCTCTTCTAACTTGAGCTCTTTGAGTAGGTATTTTGACCAAGGTAGTTGAATCGGGATACAACCAGTGTATCGGAAAGCCTATTTTCTGAATCTTGAATCGTATCATATTGTGAATTGTAAGATTCATGGTCACTAGAAAAACATAGCATATAAATACACAGGACATACGAAACTCTCTAGGAGCGCATGTAAACATTAAAGAAACATATATATTAGCATATTGAAATCATATACAACAAAGTGACATATAAGCTTCAAGACAAACAACGATACAAATAAAAACATCCACAAGGCCAATAAGAGTGGCTGTCTTTTGCACAAATTCAGCAAAACAATAGTTGTTTGCTGCTATACAATTCAGCAATATAGCCTCAACAAAAAAACAGTGCTGTTGCTGCATAAGGTTCTAAAATGGCAGCTGTTTGCATAAATTCGGCAAACAATGGTGCTGCTGCTATACAAAAAATTATTATAACCTCAAAAAAATACATAAAAAATTTCATCTTCAGCTTCCCCATCTTCAAGATCGCATCACCTCCAAGATCTATATCACTCAAGTCATCTTCATCTTCCATTATCAAAAGGTCTCCCCCTTCTTCAATGTCTTCAAAGTCTTCCTTGTCCCCTATTTTGGATTTTTCCTTCTTAACAATCTTGGCATTCAATTTTCTTGGACCTTGGACCTATATAATCAAAAGAAAAGTATAAGTTCTATTTATAGTTCTAACTTCTTCTCTATCTCTCTTTATCACACCATATATCCTATCACATCTCCTCATATCTCACTTTTGGTGTAGATATTGTGATAAAATCTTATCTTATTGCATAAATAAGATAAAATTATTTGTTTTATTTATGTTGGTCTTAATTTTACTTGGGGATTACTTTTATACATGTTAAATCATCTAGGGAATGTTTGATTTCAGATTGAAACAGAATGCTTGTATAATTAAGGGCATCTTTTTTTTCTTCCCTTTTATTTGTTGTGGATAAATTATGTTTATGGTTTGAGTGCTTTACTCAATGCTTTTCTGCATTTTGAAAATTTTCTTCATGTTTCTTGTTGTATTTTCTCTTCCCAGTTTTAGAGGGAATTGTATTATTATCCATGTTGCATTTTCTTTGTATCTCTATTTTCTGATTAACTTTCTTTCTTGATCAAGATAAATAGGTATAGAGGAACTATTGCAACCTCATTTCTCTTGAATACCCACGTCCTAGTCTCTCTTGTTTGATTTGGTTCACTTTAATTTACACAAATAAATTAACCAGAACCTCTTGGTCATGAACTGGTTGTACTATTACTTATCTTGGATAATGAAGGCTTTCTCTTATCATCCTTCCACTTTGATTTCTGCTGCAGTTATCAGAACTTGTGAATGCTGAAGGCTATAGTGAATGGATACGATTAGTAGCAGATTTTACATTAAAGTCTTTGCATTCTTGGAAGGTATGTATCGATCACTATTTAATATGTTCCTTGAAGGAACTGGATTATAGTTTTTGTTCAGCAAATAATAGGGTCTTAGATATGTTGGAAACAGTTTCTATTCTTAGGGAATTAATGTCTAGGATAGCTAAATAGACAAATTCATGATAATGGCTCATCATTAGCCTAGGGAGTTACATTTTCTTACTATAGCACATATATTTAATTCAATATGAATGATTATAAAATATAAATAGAGATGTTGCTGAGTGCTTACTCAAGCAATTTCATGAAAATATTATTTTCTTCAATTTGGTATCAGAGTGGGTTTGATTGCACTCTACTTTCTCTCTTCCAGTCAGGTATTTGACACTTTTCACTATTGCCATTGATACTGACTAGACTGCAATCTTAAGTGCTACATTGTTTGAGGCAAACCCCTGAAATTTTGGAGGCAAAACCTCCACATGCATTGTTGCAAAGTAGTGGCCTTGTCAGGCATGTGAGTGCACTTGCCAACTCTCTGGTCACCATATTGGCACTATGTTACTTCCAAGATCTTTGTTGGCTGCTGTTGGCTTTTTTTCATGTCCACTATAGTGGTGCTATAGCGCGCTATTTCAAACCCTGGTTTTTCCCTTGTTTGGGGAGTGGGTTTGAATATGTTTCTTCTCTTGGAGTTTTTCTTTCCTTGTTACAACAAAAATGTGAAGTTCTGTTCCTGTATTTTCAATCTTTGGGACTCCTACTGTAACCTTAGAGAAACTTAATATGTTAGATCTATATATGTTCTCATGTATTATATATTATTACTCTTGCCTGTGTACTGTTCTGTCCTTATACTGGTCTCGTTCCGTTTTTTTTGTTGTACCTGTATAAGCAGGTGCTGCACTCTGCACGCTTTTAGCTCAGTGTACTTGTTGGCTTTTATGTACATATATATAATATCTTCAGCTGAGGGAATACTCACTGATGCTATTTGTGCCTTCATTCATATTTCAAGTGGAAAAATTATCTATCTCAGTATACTTCTATGGAATTTTGATTTCTTGGTCAAGGATATCGTTGAAAATAAGAAAATAAAGTATGATGTAACAAATAAGAAAATAAAGTATGATGTAATTTGAGAAATAAAGTTTTCATTGGATACTCTTGTCTTCCAAAAGGGCGTTATTCTACTCCCAACTTTCTAAACAATACATGATTGCTGATATCATATTCTTTAAGGAAACTCCTTTCTATTCTTGTTCCTTGCAAGATACAATGCCATTCAACAAGTATTCGTCCACCATTGTCTTCAGCCCAAGAATCTCCAAATCAAGAAGAGGTTTAGAGTAACTCTCAAAGTAAAAAATGAATTAGAATTTCTCAACCTTCTCTCATCACATACCAATGCAAGACACAAATGGTTGATCCAAGATTGAATGAAAAGCCTAGTGTATTATGTACTACTTAACTTAATCACTCCTATGACTAATCAAAGTGACGAAAAATTAGGTTGTGTTATTTCTCTATGGAAAGAATTTGATCTACCTGCAATCCTTATCCTTTTTACAGTTTTCTAACCTATCATAGTTTCTTTCCTTCATATTTTTATTTGTGTCTTCTATTCCTATCCCAAAAAATATTTGTGAAACACTTAATCATCCTACATGGCAACAGATCATGATTGATGAAATGTAGGCTTTTAAGCACAATGGTACTTGAGAGTTAGTTCTTGTTTCCTTCTTTCTGGGAAGATGATTGTTGGTTGCAGATGGGTGTATGTTATTAAAGTTGGACCAAATGGCATAGCCGATAGTCTTAAATCCAAATTAGTAGCCAAGGGGTACATTAGATATATAGCCTTGATTACGGTGATATCTTTTCCCTTATGACAAAAGTAAGTTTGAATCACCTCTTTCTTGCACTGGTTGCTATTTGTCTTTGGTCTCTTCATCAAGTAGACATTAAAAATCCATTTCTTCAAGTGAACTTGAGGAAATTTATATGAAGCAACCACCTTGGTTTGATACTCAAGGGGAATTTGGACTAGTTTGCAAACTTCCTCAATCTCTTTATGGGTTCAAACAGTCCCCACAAGCTTGGTTTGGGAAATTAAGTTTTTTGTGTATGATTTTGGGCTAGGTTATTGTGAAGTGGATCATTCAGTCTTTTATTGTCACATTTCTCTTGGTAAATGTTTTTACATGGTAGTCTATGTTGATGATATAGTCATTTTTAGGGAATGAATTTGCTAAAATTTCTCTGCTGAAAAGGCACTTGCTCAACCACTTCCAAACAAAAGATCTTAGCATCCTAAAATAATTTTATGACATTGTAGTTGCTCAATCAAAAGATAGGAATGCAATTTCACAAAGGAAGTATGCTCTAGACATTTATAACGAAACAAATATGACTTATTCTAGGCCTATTGATACTCCCATGGACCCAAATAGAAACTTGATCAAAAATTGATGTCTAATCAAGGGGAACCTTAAATCCAAAGAGATATTGGAGATTGGCTGGAAAACTCATTTATTTGACATTTACTAGGCATGATATTTCTTTTGTAGTTGTAGTAGTTAGTCAATTCATTCATGCTCTTCATATAGATTATTGGGATGCTGTGGTTCGTATTCTTATGTATCTTAAAAGGTCTTGGACAAGGATTGTTGTATGAAGATAAAGGGGACACCCAATTTATTGGGTATTGTGATGCTGATTGGACAGGATATGCAATTGATATGCATTCTACTACTAGATATTGTGCATCTATTGGTGGAAATATTGTCTCATGGAAAAGCAAGAAGCAAAATGTAGTTGTTTGATTTAGTGCAAAAGCAGCTTGTGAACTTGTATGGATCAAACAACTTCAAGAATTGAAGTTTTGTGAAGTTCAACGAGTGAAGCTATGCTGTGTTGTGATATCATAGTACCTCTAATCTTAGTGTTTCATGAGAGGACCAAATGTATAGAAATTAACTTTCACTTTGTTTATGAAAAGATTATATCCAAAGAAATCTTTACTGAGACTGTTAGCACAAATGATCAAGTTACAAACATCTTTACCAAATCTTTAAGGGGGCCTCATAGGCAATTTATTTATCCCAAACTTGTTGCATTCAACTTACATGTTTCAGCTTGAGGCGAAATGTTGGAAATGGTTTCTGTTCCTAGGGAATTAATGTTTAGGATAGCTAAATAGATAGATTCTTGTATAATGGCTTACATTATCCTAGGTAATTACATTTTCTTATTATTGTTTTTAAATATTGTTAGATTTATTTGTAATTTGCGCTTATTGTATCCATCTTTTTCCTGCTTTGTCTATTTATGTATTCATAGCTTAGGGTAGTAGACTGCAACACTGTTGTGCAGTGTTCCAGTCTGTACTTGCTTATGATAGTATATTTGCTTTAATTTCAAATATATAAAGTCTTGTTGTTGAGAGAAATTTTATCTCAAGTAGTTCAGTGGTATATCTTCTCTTTAAGTTCGTATTAGAGCTCTTGCTTTATAGTATGTTTTTGTCTATGTGCTGACTGTCGCAGGCCGCAATCGTCAATCTCAAAACAAATCATATGGTTAGGATTGCCTCATCAAGCACGACCTAACCCAACTTATTTCAGGACAAAATATCCTGCCATGTGCCTTCACGCACTACTTCTCTCTCACTTAGTTAGGCGCGTGAAGCTTACGCACCACGTTGAAATCTAGTAACTAAGTTCAATCATCCTTAATACCAAGTGTTTCCACAACTTGTATTTCTCAATATGTGGAAGGTCAAAGTCCTTGGATAGTTGATTCAAATGCTTCTGACCATATTTCTGGTAATAAATCTTTATTTTCATCCATATCTCCACTAAAGTTTCCTTACTTGGTTACCTTAGCCAATGGTTCCAAAATTGCATCTCAAGGAGTTGGCCAAGTCTTTCTTTTGTTGACTTTAAATTTAAATTTTGTCTTGTACATTCCTAATTGTTCTTTTAATCTGATATCTCTATGCCAATTGACCCATTCCTTAAATTGTTCAATAACATTTAATGTTGATTCCTTTGTCATATAGGAATGTGGTACGACATGTCTGATTAGCATAGGACATGAATCACGAGGCTTGTATTACTTGGAATCTAGTCCTGTTGTCTTTTCATTTTGCTGCTTCCATTCCAAAACTTCTGCATGACTGTTTAGGTTACCCTAGTTTAGCAAAGTTAAAAATGATGGTTCCTTGTCTCAATCATCTTAAGATGTTAGATTGTGAGTTATGTTAGTTAGACAAACATACTAGATCTTCTTTTTCCAAAAAAACTGAGACGAAATGTTGCTTAATTTTTTCTAATATTCATTTAGACATTTGGTGACCAAGTCGTGTTACATCCTTTGGTTTTCCATATTTGTTATATTTATAGATGAATGTTCTCGATGTACTTGGATATTTTTAATGAAAGACAGATCTGAACTTTTGTCTATTTTCATATCTGTCTTCAATGAAATAAAGATCCAATTTGGAAAAATTATCAAAATTCTTAAAAGTGTTAATGCTAAAGAATATTTTTCTGGTGATTTTTCTTCTTTTTTGTTCTCAAAAGGTGTTTTACACCAATCTGCTTGTCCTTACACACCACAACAAAATGGAATCGCAAGAAGAAAGAATCGACATTTACTGCTTGCACCCTGATGCTTAGTGGAAATGTTCCCACATATCATTGGGATGACACAATTCTCGCTGCTTGTTTCTTAATAAATAAAATGTCTTCATCTCTTGCGAGCAAAATTTTCTACTCAATCATCTTCCCAAATGAACCTTTATATGATATATCTCCCAAGGTATTTGGTTGTACTTGTTTTGTTCATGATGTTTCTTTAGGTCTTAATAAGCTATCTGCAAGAACCATCAAATGTGTTTTTCTTGGCTACTCATGATACAATTCTCGCATGGATTGAAGCTTCCAAGCTCTAAGGATCTTCATCTTCTTATGCAATCTCCAAGTACAAGAAATGAATGAGGAAAGAAACGGAAATCCACTACTTGAATACGAAATTCAAGATAAAGAAAGTGATGAATCTGCCACCAAGTTTAGAAAACTTTGATAAGGAAATTTAGGACTTCACTCACTAGGGGCAAGAATCTCAAGGAGAGAATTCAATATTTCATTTCATCAAAAGCTGAGTTATGACCAAAGTTGACTTATGAGCTTTAAATAGGAAACTAAGTTAGCCTAGCTTAGACTCCTACAAGGCACACGAGCTCCTCCTCTCTCCCATTGTGCATCATAAACCCAAGGAAGGTGGCGGATTGGGCTAGAGGCCCAAGAAGCCCAATTTGATAATTTCAAGCCCAATTCCTACTCTAGATGGGCCAAAATACAAGCCTAAAAATGAATTACAATCCAAATTAAAATCCTATCTACTTGGCCCAAAATACAGAGGCCTATAAGAACCTATACTACTCATTCCAAGCCAAACAAATGTACATGGGCCTTAAACCCAAGGGAGGCCCAATGGGCTTAGGCCCAAAAAAACCCAAGTCTATATTTCAACATTTTCTTTTTGGGTCCAGTGAGAGGTCCATCCATCTTTCATTCTTCCATGTCTTCATCTTCATGAGACAGACTTGTATCAACTCACGTCTACAAAAAGAATACAAATGCTATTCCCCAACCACTAAGTGATATTACATGTCTGTAGATGTAACATTCTTTGAAGACATTTTATTCTTTTCTTCCTCCTCCGTACTAGATGTGAATTCTATACAAGTGTTACCTATCCCATCCTCCAGTCGAACAATTTCTCCCATTTGTGAGACTCATTGTCCAAAAGCCATTTAGCCACACTTGTCACTTGATGATCCACTAGACTTGTCCTCCTCTCCTACCATTGCATATTAGCGTCGGACACTCACTTACCATCTCACTATACATGATGATTCTTTTGCTTCATGTCCTTCATTGGATGTACCCACGACAGATCCTTCTTCCTCATCACCTCTCGATGATGCTTTAGGTTGGTCAATTGCTATTAGGAAAGGTATTAGTTTGACCCAAAACCCTCATCATATTTATAATTTTTTGAGTTAGCATCATTTATCTCCATCATATTTCTCTTTCTTTTCATCTTTGTCTTCTTTGTCTATTCCTAAAAATGTTGATGAAGCACTTAACCATTCTGGATGGCGACAAGCCATGATTGATGAAATGTAGGCTCTTGAGCATAGTGATAATTGGGATCTAGTTTCTCTCCAGTCTGGAAAGAAAACAGTTGGTTGCATTTCGGTCTATGCTAACAAAGTTGGTCCTACTGGTGATGTTGTCCATCTTAAAGCTTGATTGGTAGCCAAAGGCTATATTGAGATTTTGGACCTTGACTATGGTGATACTTTCTTTCCTGTGGCTAAGATAATTACCGTTCGCCTCTTTATTGCTGTGGTAGCCATTTGTCGTTGGCCGCTCCACCAACTAGACATTAAAAATGCCTTCCTTCATGACAAGTTGGAGGAAGAATTTATATGGAGCAACCTCTTGGTTTTGTTGCTCAGGTGGAGTTTGATCTAGTTTGCAAGCTTTGTTGTTTCTTTATGGTCTCAAACAATCTCCAAAAGTTTAGTTTGGAAAATTTAGCCGTGTGGTGCAGAGTTTTGGGATGAGGCTCAGTGAAGCCAATCACTCAGTCTTCTATTGTCACACCTCTCCTAGAAGATGTGTCTATTTGGTTGTTTATTTTGATAATATAGTAATCATTGGAAATGATGATGCTAGAATCTTTGAGCTGAAACAACATTTAATTAGTCACTTTCAAACGAAGAATTTGGGTTACCTTAACTATTTCCTTCATATAGAGATGACACACTCCAAAGAAGGCATTGTTATTTTCCAGAGAAAGTATCATTGGACATTTTGGAGGAGACAGGAATGACAGATTATGGATCCATTGAGAGTTTTATGGATCCAAACCAGAAACTAATGTCAGAGCAAGGTGAACCATACTCAGATCCAGAAAGGTATAGAATATTGGTTGGGAAAGTCATATCTCACAATTACCAGACTTGATATTTCCTTTGCTGTTGAAGTAGTTAGTCAATTCATGTAGGTTTCTCATATTGACTACTGGAATGCTGTCATCTGTATTCTCAGGTACATCAAAAGGACTCCAGGACAGGGACTCTTATACAAGGATAAACGTAATACTCTAATCTCTGGATACTGCAATGCTGATTGGGCAGGCTCTCCAATAGATAGACGTTTTACTATAGGGTATTGTGTTTTCATTGTTGGAAATGTTATCTCTTGGAAGAGTAAGAAACAAAATACTGTTGCTTGATCTAGTACAAAAGCAAAATATAGGGCTATGACCTTAGCAACCTGTGAATTGATTTGGATCAAACAACTCATTTAAGAATTGAGGTTTTGTAAAATTCAATCAATGAAATTGTACTGTGATAATCAAGCAGCCCTTCATATGACTTCCAATCTTGTATTTCATGAGAGGACTAAACACAGAAATTAATTGTCATTTTGTGAGGGAGAAGTTATTGTCCAGGGAGATTAGCACAGAATTTGTTAATTCAAACAATCAACTAGCTGAAAATTTGACCAAATCCTTAAGAGGACCTCGAATTCAATTCATATGTTCCAAACTTGGAGCATACAATCTATATGCTCGAGCCTGAGGGAGAGTGTTAAGATTTATCTGTAATTTGCACTTATTGTATCTGTCTTTTCCTTGCTTTGTCTGTTTATGCATCCATAGCTTAGGGTAGCAGACTGCAACCCTGCTATGCAGTATTCCAGTCTGTTCTTGCTTATGACAGTGTATTTGCTTTAATTTCAAAGATATAAAAAGTCTTGCTGCTGAGAGAAATTTAATCTCAAGCAGTTCAGTATTATTTCTCCTCTTTAAGTAATATAGTTCAATCTGAATGATTATATATAGAGATTTGCTGAGTGCTTACTTAGTTAAGCAATTTCATCAAAATATTAGTCTTGATCTAGATATTCTGATTGATTGGAGAGTCATCTGAACTTAATAGTGTTTATGCATTTATATATTTTTGTGTGGTTTTATTTTCATTCTTTTCCTGCTTTTCTCAGCTTTAGGAGGATTTTTGTTCTTCTGTTATGTTTTCTTGTTGTTCCTAAAACACACTATAAAGTGGCTGGATGTTATTATATATAAAAAGAAACTTCTATTAATGCATAAATGTTTCTTCTTTCAGTGGGCTGGAAGCAGTGTTTACTACCTTCTAAATTTATGGTCTAGATCAGTGACATCTGTTCGGTATCTCAAGAGTGACAAACCCAACCTGCTAGATGAATATGTACCTAAAGTTATAGAAGGGTTTGTATCATCAAGATTTGATTCGTTACAGGTCAGCTGCTTTAATACTTAATATAAGAGGGCATAAAATCATAAGTTAATCAAATATTTATTCTCATTTTAACTTCTAATCTTCCATTTGTTGCAGTCTGAACTATCAGATGAACTTGGTGAAAATCCTCTTGACAATGTTGAAGTACTTCAAGATCAGCTTGAATTTTTTCCTTTCCTCTGTAGATTCCAGGTTTAGGGTTTTTCATGCTTCTCAAATTATATGAAGAGTTAGATGTTATCTTGGAGTGAATGCTTTTAATGATTATTAATTATCTACAGTTTTAGCATCTGTATTGATTCATTGATTTTCAGTATGAAAGTTGCAGTTCATATTTGATGAAGATAGTCGAGCCTATCATGAAAAGCTATATGGTATTTATAGTTGTTCTTCATGAAATGATTTAACTTTGTTATATTGTTTTAATAAAATATTCACATTTGATTATATACATTTTGTGTAGAACGAAGGAAATCTCCAAATCCATGTGGATAGTTATGAACTCTCTATAACCGAATCCAAACTTGCTTGGTTCACACACATAGTTGCTGCAATTCTCAGAACAAAACAGATTTCTGGTTCTAGGTAGTTGCTTTAACCGTTGAAGGAAAATAACAACTTTTGCAAAGTTTAAGTTGTATTTTATTTCTATATTACAGTGGAGAGTCACATGAGATACTTGATGCGGAAATTTCAGCATGTGTTCTGCAGTTGATTAATATTTCTGACAGTGGGTTTCACAGTAAGGTATGTGTCTATTTGGGGATAAGATTGGTATATCTTATAATATTAAAAAGTCTGCATGGTCTGTGCTGTGGTATATGTTTTTTTCTTGTTATTTTCTGTTCACAATGCTTGAGTATTGTGTAAGAGAGAAGTTCTGCAACTGATTCTCAGGTGGTTAGCAAACTGATAAGTCGGTTAGACAGCTGTCATACTATAACTAGCAAGCTCTGTCTCTCATTGCATTTAACTATTCATTAATCAATGGTAATAGATTTTCTATTTCCCCATACTCTGATACATTAATATAGAATTTGAGTTTGTGCATAACTTAACTCTAAAAACTAGCTCATAGGCTCTCAAGCTATTTGCTATCCTGCTAGTGTTTTTGGGGGTGGCCATATCTCACTAGATGGGATCTGTTACATGGATCAATTCAAGTTATTGGGTGCTATTACATTTCCTTTTTAATGATTTCTTCTGCATTTTTCTTTGGTCTTCCTCTACCTTTGAAAAAAGTGTCATAACTGTTAAAGGAGCTATTTGGTAAAATCTGTCAATCTGATAAATTCTGGACTTTTGCTTTATATTTTTCCACTGGATGGATTACTTATTTTAGGTTAAGAATTTGATTTATACACCAGTCACCCGCTTCTTAGTCGTGCATTTTAAAGATTCTTTCCTGTGTCTTTTATGTATTGTTAGCATTAGGTTGTAGTTGTATTTTATTCTAATTCTAAAGAGCCATCCTTCTTGAATGTACTAAAGTCTAGTTTATTCCTTGGCTTCTTATCTTGATATTTGTTGATATCCTTGGATAAATTCAGAGGTATGGAGATGTGAGCAAGCAAAGACTTGATCGTGCTATACTAACTTTCTTACAACATCTTAGAAGGTGTTATATTGGTGACCAGGCTGTTTTTTCTTCCAAGGTAGGAGAGTGGAACCTATTTTCCTTTCAAATCTCAAATATTATTAGGAGGTTAACTCTGTCATTTTCTTGCTTTTCTTGACTGTAATTGCAGCAGTTATATACCCGGCTATCTGAACTTCTTAGACTCCATGATCATCTACTACTACTAAATGTTGTTGTGGGAAAGATGACTACTAACCTTAAGTGCTACACAGAGGTGATGTATTGTAGACACAATAATCTTTTGCATTGCTGTTATTATTGATCTCACAGCATGAGAAATTCTATGTGCAGTGCAAAGAAGTTATTGATCATACCTTAAATCTCTTTCTGGAAATGACATCTGGGTTAGTTTGGTTCTATTTCAACGTCCTTGAAGTGATTTCATTCATTATTTATGCAATTTTTATATTTTGATATTTGTATATTTTATTGGGTAAGGACTTTGTTTTTGCAGATACATGTCAGGAAAGCTGCTTCTTAAATTGGATACTGTTAAACACATAATTTCGAATCAGAATGTGAGTTGTCTCTAAACCAATATGGATGAGATGCACTTTTGACCACCTTCGTGCTCTTTTTCTTTTATGCTATATACTGTTTGAAATTATGTAATTTATGTAGGGATGAAGAAAAGGAGAGAATAAAGACTGAAAAACATGATTTTGTGTATAATAATATATTACAAAATACATTATTATTAAAATAATGCTAATTCCTATTTATACTAGTTCTCAAAATCCTATTCCTATTAAAATAAGGAAAAAACCCATGAAATGTAATGAAAAAATGGAAGTCACTAGTAAGAGATCATCTAACATACCCCTAAAACATTATTAAATACAATAATGATATTTTAAGATATTTACTAGATATTTAACACACTCCATCAAGGTAAAGCTTACTAAGCATTAAGCTGGTTACTAACACTAAACACTTATAAAAGGTAGATCAAGGATGTTGGAGACATTGGGGAGACCAGCATTGCTAGGAAGATAACTCGGCATAGAAGCTGCAGTGATCATCTTCCCTGAGTTGATTGGAATGTTGCATTGCCAAGGAACAGACTATAATAGAATCATCATTTGTGAAAATGTCTTTGCAACCAATTATCCACAGGAATGTCTATGGAATCATATGCAATGTTTGTAAACTTAACACGTATATACACAACTGGATATCACATTCTGAAGGTTCAAACAGTACAAAAACTTAGGAGACCCGAAAAACTTGAAAATAAAATATGGGAATTATATCAGAGGTCAATGTGAGTTACACACAAACCCAATCAGCACCTGGATGGTTCTTGAATAAATGAGAATCACAAAGCAGCAATGACGTGTGATGGTGACTGGTTGATTGATTGTCAGCAGGAATAAAAGTCTTTAGTCAGTAGAAAAGTCATTATTGGAACAAATGAGCACCCTGAACGAGTCCAATGACACAACCAGGTACAGCTACCACAACGAATGCCAGAAACAGCTCAAGCCCATCTGAAAGAACTCACCAGGTACGAGTGTCAATACACAACAGAATGCAGTCCGTTGGACGAGAGGAATTAACGAGGGAGGATGAAAGATGATGATATAATAGGCACCTGCAATATATTAGGACATTAGTGCCCCCTAATTAACGAATTTGTTTGTTTAAAGTGCTTAAAACTAACCTTTAAGTGATTCTATGTTTCGTTTTTGTTAATGTGTATAACGTAAAAACAGGTTTCAGTCTCACTTTTGGCCTCAATTTCACCATAGAACCCACCTTTTTTTGTGTCTGTGTAATATTTATATATAAAAGGTGAGATGGTACTAATAAAGGCGAGATAAAGATTTTCTCCTGAACAGAGACAAAAGTAACAGAATAATCCAATGTGCCCATTGGTACAATAAAATTGTGCAATCCCTGTGTATCTTACTTGGAAATTGGCTTGAAATACATTTTTTTTTGAAGTTTTGCATCCAGTATATAAGTTGAGTCTAGGGTTTGAATTGCACAATTTTTTGAAGTTGGATATTCTTAAAATGCAAGGGCAAAAAGGAATAATAGTCTGAGTAATTGACTTGATTTTTTTATTTCTGTATATATGCATACATGTTCTTATCGGCCAATTTCTAAGGGAAATTTTTTCTTCTCTTTTTCAGAGGGACCAATTCCCTTTCATAGAAAATTGGGAATGTTTCCGGAGCAGAACAACCCTGTACTATACTATTGGCATGTTGATATTCTTGGAAGATAGCCTGCTGAAATTTAAATCTGCAATGGAACCTTTCTTACAGGTTGGTAGCTTTTATTTGCCACAATAAATCAAGCTGGAAATAACGATGTTACTGACCCATAGTGGCAACAATTATTCTGACTCATTAATCTTAACAAATTGTAGCAAACATGTACCTAGAAAGTAGAATTATTTTTAGTGGCCTTGTAAATATAAATAACTACCGAGTGCATACTATCTCAAGCAATTCACCAAATCTTCCTCTTAAGTTTACTTTCTCATCAATCTCTTAACTAGTCTGTTGGGATTCTGTATCTGTTTTGATTTGCCATACATTAGAAAAATTGCAATGTTCAATTTTGGAAAATATAGATTTTCTGTTTTTAGTTAAATCTTCTTTTCATTTTGAATTAAGTTGAGCCAACTGATTAAATTGAATCTTTTGGAAAGACATTCATCTGATTGCAATGGTTATAATTTTTAATTTTCTTTTATGGACAAATGAAGCTCAAAACTCATACTGGTTTACCCTTTTAAGCACGAGTTAATTGCTGTCAACTACTTCTAATTAGATTAAATCCTTTAAATCAATGTTGTCTGGTTAGTCCTTTTATCTATAGTTTATTAGTTGGTTAAGAAGGTTATGTCTTCATGAACTTCTATTATGACAAGTGATGCTTGTGATACCTCTATTACATTGTTCCTAACAAGTTATGCAGTGTACAACATAGTTATTGTTCATTTATTAATGATTATTGATATGTCCTGTTGATTATTTTACATTCTAATTGATTCTTTTTTTGTTTTTTTTCATTTTGTAAGGTTTTTGCTAGATTGGAATCAACAACTGAAGCATTGTTCCAATCTGATGCTGTAAAATACGCATTCATTGGGTTGATGCGGGACCTTCGAGGAATAGCAATGGCTACTAATAGGTTGGCACTGATTAAGATGTCAGAAACTTTGTTTTGTTTACCAAGGCCTTGTTATGCTGTTAACAATGTTAGTTTATTTTGATTGTTCTTAACTTATTGTTAACAGCCGTAGAACGTATGGGTTCCTTTTTGATTGGCTATATCCTGCACACATGCCACTTCTTTTGAAAGGCATTACGCATTATGCTAATATTCCAGAGGTTTGCTTCATCCTTTACTTTTAAAGCAAATTATATGGTGATCTCAATTTCTATGCAATTGAAGGAATGATTGTATTTTCTTAATTTTACTGTAATTTTTGTAGTTGTTGCATCTTGCTATACAACTAGTTATACTCTATGGTAGTGAAACTTTAAGTGAATAATGAGAAAATAGTAAGTGGTAGAAATGAGGATGTTAAGATGGATGTATGGCTACACAAGAAAAAGCTTGTTATAAAATGCTTATATACGAGGAGATATTGATGCGACACACATTGAGGAGAAGATGTCGGGAAATTGGTTATGGTGTTTTGATCACATGCAAATTTCATTGGACTATTGGAGGCAATTGAGATTAAAAGTTTTCTTGTAACTGCTTGAGTTAGATGTCTCAACAGACTAACTTTTATATATATTGAAGAAAATAGAGTTGGGGAGTATAAAAGGTGAGGAATAATTTAGACAAGTACACTGCACAATAGTGTTGCAGACAACTACATACAAAAAAACAAAGGCTACATATACATATAGTACAAAATACATATGAAAGGATACAAATACACATAGGAAAATACATATAAACATTTAACACTCCCCCCCTCAAGCTTGGAGCATATAGGTTGTATGCTCCAAGCTTGTAACATATGAATTGAATTCAAGACCTTCTTAAAGATTTAGTTAAAATATCATTAAACTGATTGTTTGAGCTAACAAACTCAGTGCCGATCTCAGCATCGTCTATTTATAGGAGAACCTGCCAAATCAGCATCGTAGTATCGAAAAATTAGAGGTGTCACCTTTATCCTTATATAAAAGTCCTTGTCTCGAAGTCTTTTTAATATACTTGAGAATACAAATGATGACATTCTAGTGATAAACATGAGGGATCTGTATGATTTGACTAACTATAACAACAAAGGAAATATTAGGTCTGGGGTCTGCATGAATTGAAAAACTACTCCAACAACAAAGGAAATATTAGGTTTGGTGATTGTGAGATATATGAATTTCCCCACCTTTCTTCTATACCTCTCAAGATCTGAATATGGTTTGTCTTGCTTTGACATTAACTTGTGGTTTGGATCCATGAGACTGTCTACAATCTGTCATACTTGTCTCTTCCAAAATATCCAATGCATGCTTTCTTTGGAAAATAACAATGCCTTTCTTGGATTATGCTACCTCTATACCAAAGAAGTAGTTAAGGCAACCCAAATCCTTTGTCTAAAAGTGACTAATTAAATGTTGCTTCAGCTGAGAGATTCTAGCAACATCATTTCCTAGGATTACTATATTATTGACATAAACAACTAGATAGACACATCTTCCAGAAAAGGTGTGACGGTAGATGACAGAGTGATATGCTTTACTATGCTTCATCTCAAAACTCTGCACCGCATGACTAAATTTTCTAAACCAAACTCTTCGAGATTGTTTAAGTCCTTAAAGAGAGTGACAGAGTTTGCAAACTAGATCAAACTCCTCCTAAGCAACAAAGGCAGGAGGTTGTTCCATATAAACTTTTTCCTCCAACTCACTATGAAGGAAGACATTTTTAATGTCTAGTTGATGGAGAGACCAACGACAAATAGCCAACTATGACAATAGGAAAATAGTAGTGATCTTAGCCACCAGAGAGATGTCTCCATAGTCAAGACCAGAAATTTGAGTGTAGCCTTTGGCCACCAACTGAGCTTTAAGACGTTCAACCTCATCATTAGGGCCAACTTTGATATCATAGATCGATCAACAACCAACTGTTTTCTTTCTAGGCAAGAGAGGAACTAAGTCCCATATAACACTATGCTCAAGAGCTTGCATTTAAGCAATCATGGCTTGTCGCCATCTAGGATGATTAAGTGCATCATCCACATTTTTAGGAATGGAGGACAAAGACAAAGATGAAAGGAAAGAGCAATAAAAGGGAGATACACGATGATAACTTAAAAAATTATAAACAGGGAGGGTTTCGAGTGGAACGAATACCTTTCCTAAGAGCAATGGGCCAACCTAAAGCGTCATCAAGAGGTGATGAGGAAGGGGGATTCGTGGTAGGGACATCAAATGAAGGTCACGAAGCAAGAAAATTGTCATGCATTGTGGAACAGGCTATCTATGTCTTACATTGATGTAGAATGAGAGGAGAAGAAGACAATTCAGGTAGACTATCAAGTGAAGAGTGTGGCTGAATAGCGTCTTGATGAAGAGTACCACAAGTGGGAAAAATCATTGGACTTGAGGATGAAATGGGTAACACTAGTATAGAATTAAGGTTTGGCACGCAGGAGGAAAATTATGAATTTTCTTCAAAGTTACATCTGTAAACATATAATATCTCTTAGTGAATGGAGAGTAGCATCTGTACCTGCTTTGTAGATGTGAATATCCAAGAAACACATTTGATAGCTTTTGCAGAAAGCTTATCAAGACCTAGAGAAACATCATTAATAAAATATGTACAACCAAATACCTCAGGAGATGTATGATATAAAGGTTCATTTGGAAAATGATTGAATAGGAAACTTTATTTGCAAGAGATGATGACCACATTCTATTTATTAAAAAACAAGTAGTGAAAATTGCATCACCCCAATGACATGTGGGATCATATTCACTAAGCATCAAAGTGCGTGCAATTTTCATTAAATGCCAATTCTTTCTTTCTACGATTTCATTTTGTTGTGGTGTGAGGACATGTGGATTGGTGTAAAACACCTTGTGAGGACAAAAAAGAAGAAAAATTAGTAGAAAAATATTCTTTAGCATTATCAATTCTAAAGAATGTTGATTGTTTTTTCAAATTGGTTCTTGATTTCATTGAAAAAGGATATGAAAATATGCAAAACTTTAGATCTGTCTTTTATTAAAAATATCCAAGTACATCAAGAACATTTATCTATAAATGTAATAATATCTAAAACCAAAGGATTTAAGATGACTTGGTCCCCAAATATCTAAATGAATAGTAAAAACTTATCGAGTTAAATTTCATTTCAATTTGTTTAGGAAAAGAAGATCTAGTATGTTTGCATAATTGACATAATTCATAATCTAACATTTGAAGATAATTGAGACTAAGGACCATCATCTTAAACTAGGGTGACCTAAATGATTATTAAGAGACAACAAGATTGACTTCCAGATAGTACAAACCTCGTGATTCATGTCCTACTTCAATCAGACGACTTATGTTCCTATATGACAAAAGAATCAAAATTAAATGTTATTGAACAATTTAAGGAATGAGTTAGTTGACTTAGAGATATAAAATTATAGGGACAATTAGGGATGTACAAGACAAAATTTAAATTTAACGAAGAAAGAAAGACTTGGCTAACTCCTTGAGATGTAATTTTGGAACCATTGGCTAAGGTAACCAAGTGAGGAAACTTTGTTGGAGATATAGATGAGAATAAGGAGTTATTTCCAGAAATATAGTTAGAAGCACTGAAATCAACTATCTAAGGACTTTGACCTTCCACGGTTTGAGAAATATAGGTTGTTGAGATACTTGACATTGAAGATGATTGAGTTTGGTTGCGGGTTTGTAGCTTCAAGTATTTTTGATACTCTTCATTAGAAAACTATACTATGGATTTCTTAGCTTTAGATACATGTGCAGCCTTATTTGGAAAAGTATGCAAAGAGTAGTAAGTATCTTGGATATAACCCATTCTCTTGTAATATATGCATTGAGGACATCCATCTCTACCACCATGTCTTTCTTCGCGATGACAACCTCCTCTTCCACTAGTGACCATCATTGCAAAGATTTCAACAACTTAAATAGTACCCTCATTTTTCACCATTGTAGGAATACGTAGAAGCCTAGTAACTAGGTTGTCCATGAAAGGGATTTCATGACCAATTAGAATTTGATCTTGGACATAATCAAAATCTTAATGCAATGTCTGCATATTTCGAACCATATATAGTCTATCAAGTTTTTGTTTTGTTCCCTCTAAGGAATTAACCTCTAGGGTCATCTTTAGTTCTTCTACTACAACTTGAACTTGAGCTATGTGTGAGATCATATCATGATTAGTCTGCTTGAGAGAAGTTAATTTATTGGTTGAATCATATAGCTGTTGAACATCATTAGCAAAAATATTTTGAAATTTCTTTCAAAAGGTACAAGTTTTGAATGTTTTGAGTGTTCCTAAAATTTTAGGTTCAACTGACTTCCATAATGTTGCACAAAGTTGGACATTAAGTTGCTGCCACTAGGTCCTAATTTCACTTAGTATCTCACTGGCTTCTTTTTCTAAATAATTATGATACTCTTGACCAAGGAACCACAGTTCTACAAAGGTTGACTATGAAAGATAATTTTTACTGTTGAGTTTCTTTGTGGTAATTGTCAAAATCGTGTTATATATTTTAGGAAGTTTTATATTTTATCCTTACTGTATTTTTATTTTGTATAACAGCTGTATCTTGCTATTAATATTAGGGTATATATTTAGAAACAATCCCACAATCATAGGGATTTGTTTCCCTAGAATTAGTTGTCCATATTTCCTAAAATAGCTAGCAGGCTTATGTATAAATGGGTCTAATGATCTCATAATTTATATGATAGAAGAATATATTATCCTTCTAAACAATAGTAATGGTGAGAGTTCCAGAGATAGAGAGAATTGGTCCTAAGATACCAAGCCTTGTTGATTGAGTAGGACCCGTACACGCAGGAACCAGAAAATGCAGGGAAGAGTAAGGAAAATAGCCAAACAGGGCTTGAATGTTAAAGGAAAATAGCTAAACAGGCCTTAAATGGAAATAGAAAGCTCTGACGAGTGTGGTGGTGTTGTCACAGAGAGATTTTGACGCTGTTTGGCTGACGCATGGAAGGCACGCGCTTGATTAGGATCAAAATACGTCTAACTTCACTATCTTCTACTGTCCCAAAACGACCACCATTGTGGCCACCTCTACCTCCAGACAATGGATCAAAATAATTATATTCTGCATTCTGAAGAAAAACTGATGATGATGACTGCTCAGAAACATTGACTTGAGGAGAAGAAGATGGCTTAGCAAAAGTAGAACTTTCAGCAACATTCACAGAAGCAATTAGTGCCTGGATTCGAAGCAAGTACTCAGAAATCGACTTATCTGCAAGATTAGTGCTAGGAAGCTTAGTTCTAAGTTCTCATAGTTGCCAAGAACTCTTGCAACCAATAACTCTAGTAAGCATATCATGCGACATTGAGGATTGGAGCCAGGAAAGCAACAATTGATCCTGTTGCTCCCATGCCAGATATTCATCAGAAATGCGTCTAACTTCCCTATCTTCTACTGTATGAAACTTCTGTGGAATAATAGTATTCACCAGGTATTGATGAAGTGTGTGACCTTTAATAACATATTCAACCTGTTGACACCATAACAGATAATTCTTGTTGTTTAATTTCTTATAAATTGTCTGAGAAAACGTAATCTGAGCATTCAATGATGTAGCCATAGCTCAAGATTCAATAAAGAAATCAGAAATTGACAAAGCGGTTACTGCAAAGTGAATCATGATATAAATTGTAGATGAAGATCGCAAGATACGATCTAGAACAAAGAGATAATCCAGATGCACAATCGCAAACAGAGGTGAAAGAAGAACAAAGAATAGGATCGAAGAATCGATCCTCAACAATGAATTAGAGATCACAATTGAAAATTGCGGAAGTGGAAAAAAATTAGGGTTCACACCTTGCTCTAGATACCATGAAAGAAGAATTTGAGAGAAAAATAAAATAAGAAAGAAAGAATTAATGTTTGTATTTCTAAAAAGCAAAGTTTACAAGAGAAGCTTCAGCTATTTATAGCTGACTAAAAGAAAAACTAACTAGACTAACTACTACCACTTAAACAAAGGAACAGTATTCTAGCTATTTTACAATAAGAATTGAGAAACTGATCTCCATTACTTTAATAGCCAGTCATCCTTATCTGTTGCTATGCAGTAGAACACAAGCTCTGCCATCATGACATCACCATCTCTGCGATTGAGAGACTGGTCAGGCACCTGGTAGTGCTGCCCCATCTGGATCCTCCAAACAACCAAATCTGTGATTGCCATTTTAGGCTTGCAGTTATGCAGGTGCTTTGCTAGGGTCCATTGGAGACATAATCATAGACGATACGAAGCACCCTTATGTTGCTGCAGTATCTGTGTAGCTTAACCAAGTTTGGGTGGGTTATCGAGAAGATGAGGATCTTATTGTAGAATGACTTGGTGGAGGGCTTGGAGGTGTGGTGGCAATGGAGGTACTTGACTGCTGCAAGACACTTGTTGTAATAGTGCACAAGCTAGACTGAGCTGAACATGTTGAAATTTGAGATGTATGCAGCGATGCCAAAACAGAGTTTGAAGAGTAGCGTTGTTGTTTCTTGTGACTGGCATGTTGATGAAGATGCTAGCGGCAAGGAGCAATGTGGGTGTGCGTGATAGCATCATGGTTGTGCTAGGGATCAATTTGTGTTGGCTCGTGGGTATATATTGTAGTGTAGTGATTATGAGTGCCTAAGGTCAACCAGTGCTGGTTGGTTGATTCTGTGTTTGGGGGGTAGGGGGGCGCTAATAAAGAAGAAAAAAAGAAAAAAGTAAAAAATCTCAACTGTCCATTTAAAACTAGTAGAGCTAACAGTAAAAAACTAGTTGACCATAGTGGGAGACATGATTTGGTCCCCCATCTTAGCCAATGTCTTGTTTTCTTCTGAAATCTCAACTTTAATTACTTTCACATTTTTCTTTTTAATTTTGAATTTTTTTTGTCTTTAATCTTAGTCACATACTCTCATTGATGGTGATTCTTTTTAATTTTTTAAATTTATTCTTTTCAACTAAGCAATATGGATTTTTTTACTTAATTTTGTATAATTATTTTATTATTTTGAATGTTATATTTTGGATACTAAAATATGTTTGCTTGAGAGCTAAGACCTATTACTTTTTATTGTTAATTATCAACATGTCAAGCTGTATAAAAAAATTGACCATACTAATAATAGTGGTCATCTTGCTATGCACTGTGTCACTATAACATTGTTGGGGTCAGTGCTGGTATGTGTCGCTATCCAGGATTTGTAACAATGGCAAAGAGGCAAATGGTGACTATTAATCCTTAAATCTGACACCAAATATTGGGATAAGGCTTGGTTATGGTTTAAGTTTTATTTGTGACTAACTCCTGAATGCAGGAAGAAATTTCTTCACTGATAAAATAAATTAGTGTTTGGAAAATATGACATTCCTGAAATGATTAGAAGTAGTTGTTACTCGGGAGTGTTAAAAGAACTAAGCCTCTTTGATGTCTTAACATTTGAAGAGAGGCAGGGATCCAATTTCAAGTTCAAACTGTTAGATAGATCCAACTACCTGGACCTGAAGACTCAACTTAATAGTCAATAACTTTCTTGATGTACCTCATCCTGTCTTAATAAAACAAATATTTAGCTAATTTTACCAGAGAAAAGAAGGTATTATATAATTCATGTTTGAAGAGCTTATTCTGTACATCTTCCAGTAAATGTCACATTTTCAGTTCCCATACCCTTTATTACACAATTAAATGCTGAAACAGGCATGTTAATATTCTCCTCCAGTATTTAATAGAGTTAATTATCATTGTCACACTGGAGGGATGATTGATTTCAAAAACATGATGCAGGTAACAACTCCATTATTGAAATTCATGGCTGAGCTAGTGCTGAACAAATCCCAGCGATTGAATTTTGATTCCTCTTCTCCTAATGGGATACTACTTTTCCGAGAAGTTAGTAAATTGATTGTTGCTTATGGATCAAGAATTTTACCGCTTCCTAATAAAGCAGACATGTACACATCCAAGTACAAGGGGATATCAATTTGTTTGATAATTCTTACACGAGGTACACATATATTATGAAACTTTAGCTCACCACTGTCTGTCTTATTTTTTGTTCACATGAAAGATGTAGTGAAAGGGACTGCTCTATTTGGAGCATGAAGTCATTTAGGTTTAGATCTAGGTAACATTTTGTCAGTAGATCTAAACACCAAATGGTAAATACATTTTTTAGTGCCACCACCTTCCAACCTGCTTTTCACTACTATCCTATTATATTCTAAATATCTTTTTTTATTTCAGGTTTCAATCAATTAAATGGTTTTTAACTTGCTCCTTCTAGTAATTTTGTGATAATTTATGTGCAATTTTATTTCAGCGGTATGAAATTTTTATATTTATTTTTAAGTATGTATGAATTATATAAGGTGATAGAAGTGAAAGAATACGTTCTCAGTTTGTTTTTGTTTATTGCCGAGGTTGGTTTCACACTAATCGATTACTTCATTAACATTTATGGTTATTTATAATATTATGTATTATCTGTTTATGCCTTTTTTGGTTTCAGAAGTAAAAAGGAATTTAGTGAACATTTTATGTAATAGTATCGTATATTTACATTGCTCATGGATTTATTGTGGTTATTTTCCTTTTTGTGGCAGCACTATCTGGGAACTTTGTTAACTTTGGCATTTTTGAACTTTATGGTGATAGAGCACTTGTTGATGCTCTTGATATAACTGTAAAGATGATATTATCAATTCCTTTGGCTGATATATTTGCATTTCGGAAGGTATTACTCTACCTTTATGCTATGTTCTCTAATGTGTTGGTTAACAATAGAAGTGCTTTCCTCTGGTTTGTTCAAGTTGTGTTGTAAATTGTAATGTATCTTATGAAATCTATTATGCACACATAGTTAGTAAACCTTACATGTAATATTTTAGCTTGTCTACTTATTTTGGTAATGATTATGCAAGCAAGTTTGAATTACCATTTGGTTTGCTTTTTTTTCTGAAACTGATATCAAGTCACTTGCATAGAAGTTTTTTTTATCCTTTTTTTCATGTATATTTGTGTTTGGTTTGCTCTTTGTTCCTTATTAACAAAGGTTTGGCCCGACCTGATGTTTACAGTTTTGTTTCTGAAATATGGCTAAAAGAATTGAAAATTTAATGGTAACAGAGTTTGATTGAAAAAGGAAACAATGATTGTTAGTGTTCACACTGTTGTGTCCTGATCACAGCATGTTGCAGCTATATCTCCTTATGAGTTGGAAATTATCTAAGTTACAAGCTTATCTGTTTCTTTCTGGTCTATTTTCCAGGTCGCATCAGCTTACTTTGCATTTTTAGAGTCTCTCTTCAGTACTCATTTGTCATATGTTTTGAGTTTGGATAAAACTGCATTTATGCTTCTTGTTGGATCTCTTGAATCAGGCCTTAAAGATTTGAGTGAGAAAATATCATCGCAGGTTTGTAAAAGCTTGACACATTTTTTAATTATGATAATTCAATTAATGTTATTACTGGTATTAAATACAAATTTTATTCATAAACTAAACTTCAATTTTTATATGCTTATGAATTGAGAACTAAGTGCAATTTCTTAGAAGATGGTAGTTATGTAGTTGCTTACTATAACTTTGTGTATGTAGTGTGCCTGTGCTATTGACAACTTGGCTACATTTTATTTCACCCATGTTACTGTTGGAGAGTCTATTACCTCATCTGCTGCTCTTAATGTAGCCGGACTAATTTCTGATTGCGCTGAGCTTTTCTCTAGAGTAAGTTTGTAATTAGCTTACTGTAAGGTTTATTTCTTATTTTATTATAAGTCTGATGTAAGCATGTCTTAATCTTTTAATCCTATTAAAATTTTTCCTTAGATATTGAGAACCCTATTCGAAGTTGTTATATTTGAGGACCGCGGAAATCAGTGGACTCTTAGCCGAGCAATTCTGAGCATGATACTAATCAGTGAAGAGGTGATTGTTTGACTATCCCATTGTTATTTTGATTCACTTTAATGTTCTGTGTTCACACTGTTTCAGAAGCTATAAACTTGAATGCTTGTTCAAGCTAATTAGAAGACATAATCTGTCAGTACAGTGTTCTGACACGATTGTTTCAAAAACTAGGTGCTTAATTCCATATAAGAGCATTTGGCCTGTTCGTATTTTACCATTGGTCTGCAAAATACCCAATTTTCTTGGTCTGTTGGTGTTTTAGCATTGGTATGTGCTAAGAATCAGCATGTTTCGGCAATAAATATAGTTTATAAGCATATAATCTCTTTAGAGGAAACCACATATCCTCTATTTATGTGTAATTAATACAATAATCCTATATAAACTTATACCCATGATGTATTTAGACCTGGTTTCTAGTCAATTATGTCTCTGTTCTTCCTTTTCAACATGTTATCCATAGTCTGACAATTATTTTGGGGACCATGTCAGTCCGGTGGACCCATTGTCCTTGGAGATAAATATTTCTTTGGCAAACCATGTTTGCCTCCACTCTATTTGCCATCGTCGCCGTTCTTCTAGCGATTTTTTAGTTTTTGAATACCTTTTTAGGCCACTACCATTGTTGTCACCACACCTCCAACAAGGTTTCTGGCCAACAATTCCACCCCCAGACTTGTTGGAGGTTGATCTACACAACTCCTACAACCACTTTTGTTGCAACATCTTCACAGGTGAGTACACTGGCATGCCAAAGAACGTTGGTAGTTGATGCATGACGACATGTTGGACACTTTCTAGGGTTGCCAATTCAATAGCTAGCTCGCCCACCCATCGTGACCCAATTTATGGAGTTTTGGCCTCATTGGAGTTTGTGTGACACTACTTTCTTCTGGGCCTTCGTTATTTTTCCCTTTTAGTTTTGGCCTTGTTGGAGTTTGTTTGACATTGCCACTATCATCGTCAGACCTCTAGTGAGGTTCCTGGCCAACAATACCATCCTTGAACTCGCTAGAGTTCGATCTACACAGCTGGGCCTCCAATCCCATTTAACAACTTCCATTGAGTCTATATCTATGGCCGATCATGAATAATGGGTGAATTGATACCCAATTATGTAGTGTTCTCAAATCAACTCTATCCCTCCATCAAATTCATTTTTTGACCTTACTAGACTTGCGAATTGGTTTGGAGTGAGGCCTGTGCTCTCTATACTAATGATACCTAGCAATTTTACGGTAGATGTCAGGATTTGATGGCTTTTCTTGCTCCCCAATGGTTCAATGGTCTTATGTCTCCCTATCTTGGACAAGTCTATGCTGCCCTCCATGATTATAATGAGCTCCTCCCTCATTTTCTCCATTATGGTTGAGACTAAAAAGGAATTAGAGAGGGTGTTGTTGGTTGTACAATGTTAAAGTTGGCCCTGATGGAATCAACAATTGATACAAGGACCGTTTGGTAATGAAAGGTTACACTCAAGCATATGGACAGGACTAAAGTAACACTTTTTACACGGTAACTAAAATGACTTTCTTATACTCCTCTTCTCAATGACTACCACTTGTCACAAGCCCCTCTTCCAACTTGATATTAAAAATGTTTTCCTACATGGTGAGCTTGATGAGGAGCTTAACATGGAGCAACCACAATTTACTGTGACAATAAGATAGCAATCAACATAGCTCATAATCATGTTCAACATAATCGAACAAAACATATTAAGTGGATAGGCATTTTCTCAAGGAGAAGCTTGATTGTGGTTTGATTTGTACTCGATATGTATCTTCACAAGGTCAATCTGCAAATATTCTTACCCTAGGATTGTGCATTTTAGACTTCGAAAGAATTATATGCAAGCTGGGCCTGGGAATGGAAAACATCTATTCTCTAACCTGAGGAGGAGTGTTGGAAAGAGGAGCATTTAATGATTATTAATTTTCCATGTAGTTTCATTCTTGTGTTTTAGCTAAGTTAAATATATCTTAGGAAGTAGTTCTCTTCAAAATATTAGTAGACCAGTAGTTATTTAGTATCTTGTAATCAATTTTATGATAGTGGTAAACTCAAGCAAATTCTGAAAATAAACTTTCTGTTCTCTCTTCTCACAGTATAGGACATTTTCAAATGATGCTTGGTACGCACTGCACGGTTTTAAGGAAATCTACAAATGTGTCTCAATCCCTAGTGCTAGATTTTGACAAAAAGGCTGAGTCATTTCAAGAAACTAAGGGTGTGTTTGATTGTGTTTTTGTTTTAGTTTTTAAAAGCTATTCTATGAAACAAATTTTTAAAACTAATATTTAGAAAGTAGGGAAAAGGGAGGATGGGATATTGCAAGGAAGAACATAGTTACATCGGTAATAGAAAACTGAAAGGAGAAAGCCAAAACTGCTTAAGGATGTTTTTTATTTTATTATTTTATTCTAGAAACTGAAAGAGGTATTACTTTTGAAAACAGTTTTAAAAAAAAACTACTCTTATCAAATGAGATTTTTTGTTTTCTTGTTTTAAAAACACAAAACAGCTTTCAAGAATAGGAAACAAACAGGTTTTAAGATTTTCCTATTATGTGAGTATTGGGAGCTTATGCAATTAAAAAGCCTGTTAGTTACTAGATTTTGGAGTCTGGTGCTCTTTTGATCATAATGCTTAGTTTTTTTTATCAGATTTTGGGCTTCGATTCTTCTAATCATATGCTTTGGAATGGCATTTATATACAGTATAATCAATTAGGCCCTTAATTGAGGAGCAATTCTAGGAGTTTTTCCCTATTTGATTGTGGTTAGTAGAATTAATTGTATTATCGTATTACTTGTATTACACTAGTAAACATCTATCTCATATCCATCTAATATTATCATGAACATTCTTCTTACTTTTCCTTCCACCATAGTAGTCTTGTAATTTCTTCAGTATATACAAGCATATTGACTTGCTAATTTTTTATGCAGATGTTCACAAATGTCAAGGCTCAAATTTTAGCTTCCTATGTAAGTCCAAAACTGTCTAAGAACTTTATTGTTGTCCAGCATATCTTGTTATGTAATTTAGCAGTATATTGGGCTTCCCTCTACTGGTATTATTGGCATGCCTCAAGTTAATATGGGAATAAATATTAATCGATCTCTTGCTGAATAAACCCTAAACCCTAAACCCTGAAGTATTATCCTTATTACCATACGATATATAATAAATTGGTCAGTAACCCATACTGGAAAAAAATTCTGAACATAACTTTAAACTTCTTAATGTATACAACATTACATTATATAGTCTAAACAGAATAATTACTTTCCTAAAATAAGGCTAAATCTATGATAACTAACAATCTGTCCGAATGGAAAAAATATTTAAATTATTATTACAGTACAAATGTGGAATTTTCAGACTAGAACAAATTGTCTGAACCTTGAGATAAAATTGAGCAACAAGTAGGTACACTTACTTTGAGTACAGTCATCAACGAAAGAACTAATAATTTTAAGGCCAAAAATATTAGAAATAGATTCCAGGCACCCTGTTAGGAATTTTGTAAGTTGTAATATGTTGTGTAAACAGTGAAACATTGTAATTAGAGATATTATGAATAGCATAATTATGTAAGTCCTTTGTATTTGTGAAAGATCTTATTAGATCTGATTTTATTACTGTAAATAGGGATACTGTGACATATTGTATAGCTTATTATTTCCTTGTATCCTTATTTATTTTATTCACTAATTATATATAATGACAGCATGTTTGAGATATATAACACACAATTCTTGCAATTCCTTTATGGTATTAGATTAGGGTTCAATCCCTTTTTTTCTCCTTTCCTGTTATAGTGGTGAACAGTACTGCACTCAGTACTATTGCTGATTGGTAGCCTTCTCGGTGCCTCTTTTGTTGGCACACCCATCGTCCATTGTTGTCCACCTCTAGCAGCACCCACATCGTCCAGTGCAACGCCAATTGCTGTTGCATGTGCTGCCTCTCTTCGACACGTCAATTTTACGTGCCTGGCTAGATCAGCTGATAGCAGCTTCTTCAATTAAGCCTACTTCCTGGAGACCCCTCCATTGCTCTTCTCTCTCATCAGCACCACTCCCTAAGCCACTGTTCGGCTATTTTTCGAGATTACATTTTTCATGGATGTCAACATTGCTCCTTCAGACCCCACATCCACTACTACCAATGTCCCATTCATTCCATGTGAAAAGCTAAGTGGCTCCACAAATTATATTACTTGGGCAGCTGTTGTCTAGTTTTGGCTCCAAGTTTAGGGTTGTGCGACTCCGACTATACACATCGCACCAAAGGTCGTGATTGTTGGCTCCAAATTGATGCTTCTATGTGCAACATCCTATGGTAATGTATTGCCTGCAACCTCCAACCTTAGTATTAGGCTTTTCCATCTTGTTATAAGGTTTGGACTGCGCGGTGACTGTCATGTTGTCCACCTAACTTGAGAATATGGACATGTAGGCTTATCTTGATAAGCTCAATCATTTGATTGTAGATTATAACAATCTAATGCCTTTTAGTGTTGATGCAGAACTCTTTATTGACAACATAATCAATATTTTATGGTTCTTGCTCTTGCTGGTCTCCCACATGATCTTGACTTGGTGCGTAACTGGATCCTCTGTTGCCCCACCATTCCTACTTATGGTATAGTTAGTGAACAACTACTGCATCTCTATATCTTGCATGCTTTTGGGGCCATTTTTGTATTTTCTGCTGATTCGTCTACCCTTGTTTGCTACTGCTTGTCTCTTTGTGGTGGTCATGGCAGAGGCCGTAGCAACAAGAATCATCTCCATTGCAACTATTGCAACTATCATGGCAATATTGAAGCAGAGTGTTGTGCTAAGGCTCGTGAATAGTCCAAGATAGCTAATGTTGCTCAAATCATTGACCTTGCCACAAATGTCACGTTTTGCAATTAAGTATCATGATTTTCTCCAGTTTTGGGTAGTTCAACAATCTGCCTCACCTACATTTGTCGTAGCTCAATTTGGTAATCTTGTAGCTTTTGTCTCGATCCTCTTCTCTTGGATTCTGGATACTTGAGTTTGGTGTCTCTGATGACATGATTAGTAACCATTCTATTTTCTCTTAATTGACTTTCTTCAATTCTTAGCCCTTTCTCACCCTCGTAGATGAATCTTATATTAGAGTTTGTGGTATTTGTCAAACCCATCCATTTCTTAATCTTCCTTTAAATTTTGTCTTATTTGTTCCTAGTTGTCGTTTCAATATAATTTCCATTAATAAACTCACTCACTTAATTTCTCTATCCTTTCTATTAACAATTTTGTTTTTATTTAGGATCAATGTACTGGATAGATAATTGGACCAAAACATGAGTTTGGGGGATTGTATCGCTTTTCACCATTGGTTGCTTGTGTCGCCATTGCCTCTACTAATCTTGCATATCAACACCTTGGTCATCCTATCATTGAGAAGTTGCGTCTTTTAGACCTTAGTTTCTCTACACTTAAGTTTGTATAATATAAGTTGTGTCAACTAGGAAAACATTTTTGTAGTTCATATAGTCCTCAAGTTAATAAATGTGTAATGTCACCTTTTGTTTTAGTTCACTCCAATAATTGGGGGCCTAGTCAAGTATGTTTAACTTTAGGATTCTTTTATTTTGTTATGTTTATTGAAAACTTTTCTCACTGTTCTTGGAGTTTTTTTAATGAAATGTCGTTTTGATGACTTTTCTATTTTTCAATGAAATTTGCAATCATTTTGGAAAATCCATTCAAATTTTATGCACTATTAATATCAGAGAAAATTTGTTTTCCCGATTTTAGTCCTTTTTGACCTCATAGAATTCTTCAACAAACCTCATGTGTTCACACACCACAACAGAATGGTGTTGCTGAATGAAACAATCGTCATCTTTTTAAGATAGTTTGTACTCTCCTTCACTGCCATGTTCCTCTCTGATTTTAGGGTGATGCAATCCTTACAGGCTATTACCTGATCAACTACATGGCCTTGCCTGTTCTCCACAATCAAACTTTGTACTTTGTTTTGTACCTACAATAGAACCTTATCCAATTTCTTGTCGTGTCTTCAATTATAACTATTTTGTCTATGATCTTACTCTAGGTAAGGATAACCTATCTGCAAAATTTTAAGTGTGTTTTTCTTTGTTATTCTTGCCTTCAAAAAGGGTATCATTGGTTCTACCCTTATTTTCAATGATATCTTGTTTCTGCTGATGTCACATTCTGAGTCTACTCTATTTTTCTCTGAGATTGTTGACAAGGTTAATCCTTTGCATGCTCCACCAATTCATTTAGACTTGCTGGTGTTGTTGCTCCACCACCACTATATATCAATGAAGGCTGCAATTTCTCATTGTTCCATTTATAGATTCTTTAGCATCATCTCCTGCTCCAAACAACCTTCTGTCCACGTCACCTAAACATGAGTTTCCTATTTACACAAAGGTATTTAGTCTTCTCATAACCCTAACCCTTTATATGCTTGTACTCTTTGTTATGACCAATTATCTCCTTCCTACTCCTCTTTGGATTTTGGCGTCTATTCCTAAGTCTATAGATGAAGCCATGGTTTATCCTTGTTGGAAATAGGCGATGTTGGGTGAGACGATTGCTTTACAGGACAATGACACTTAGGAATTGGTCCCTTTGTCTCTTGAGAAGACTATTGTTGGTTGTCCTGGATTCATATAGTGAAGGTTGGACCCGATGACAACATTGATCAGTTCAAAGCTCACTTGGTGGCTAAGGGCTATACTCATATCTTTAGCCACGACTATAGGGACACTTTTTCTCTTGTGGCCAAGATTACTTTTGTTTGCCTATGTCTTGCTATGGCTGCCATTCACCATTGACCACTTCATCATTTGGATATTAAAAATAACTTCCTCCATGGTGAGTAATAGGAATAGGTTTACATGGACCAGTCCTCGGGGTTCATTAATCTAGTGGTTCTCACATTGTTTGCCACCTTTGTCGCTCCCTTTATGGCCTCAAGTAGTTCCCTTTGCTTGGTTTGGCCGTTTCAGCTTTGTGTTACTTTAGTTTGGATTGACTTGGTGTGATGCCGACCACTCTATTTCCTTTCTTCAATTTTAATTTGGCCTATGCATTTACTTGGTGGTATATGTTGATGATATTGTCATTATAGATAACAACTTTGATGGTATCTGTTGGCTGAAATCTCATCTCCGTAGTTAGTTTCAAATGAAGGATTTGGGTCCACTAAAATATATATTGGGCATCAAGGTTGCTTAATCAACGTCAGGCATTGTCATTTTCCAACGAAAGTATGCATTTTTAACAGCAAATTGTTGAAGGTCCCAAGCAAAATAGGCGGCTAGGAAGATTGGGAGAGAATGATTCTCACTATATTCATTTTTTTCACAAGGGAAGAAGAAAAGGGAAAATGTCTTCTTATAGTCATTTCCATATGTGTACTCCTTTGCCACTTATCTTGCGTTGTATTGATCTAATGTTCCATTGGATCTACACTTCACCATGTATATCTGTTTGCACTCTACAACCTTCTTGTCCTTGAGTTAGTGATCAATCTCATAGGTTGAGTTTCTCTTTAATGCCTTCATCTCATCATTCATGGCTTGAACCCAAATTTCGTCTTTTAGAGCTTTTTGGATTGAGACAGGTGTTTGCATGAGGTTTGTAAAATAGCTCCAATGCTAGACAGAGAGGTGGTTCGTACAAACAAAGAAATAGGATACCCAACATGATTTTCTTCATTTCCTCAAGGAAATAGGCATGTCATTCGTAAATTTATCAGTATTATCCTTAGGAACACTTACCCCTAATTGAATTTGTTGTGGGACCAAAGAGGGTTTCTCTTACCTTTGATATTTCTTTCCACATAATTGATCTTCTTCTTTTGCTTTATTGTGATCTTCCACTGCTACTTCACTATGGGCTCCCTTAGTGATAGGTTGTTCAAGGTTGGTTTCTTGAACATCCTACAAATACAAAGAAGGAAAAGGTAATGACTCTAAGATGGATTCGACTTCTAGAATACTCTCCCCCTGAAGCAAAGGGCTAACAAAGAAGGATTTTGTTTACTGAAAGGTAACACTAATTGATACAAAGAGCTGATAACTTTAAGGGTGATAACATTTGTACCCTTTTCTATTTGAGGGGCAGCCAATAAAGACATTTGATAGGTCTTGGGTCTAACTTACTACAACGGGGACCATGAGAATGGACAAAGGCAACATACCTAAATACATGACATGGCAGGCTCAACATTAGTAGAGAAAAGGGAAAGATTGACAACATGTAATCAATTGGACAAATATTGTTTAAGACACCAGTGACTAAGCAATGAGATAGGTGACTTGGGACTTAGATGAGCTTTTCTTCAACCATGATAGAATCTAGGAAGTAGGGACATGTGGGTATGAGTGTGCAACGAGTGTCTAAAAAACAATAGTAATAAAAAATCAGGACATGTGGATATGAGTGCGCAATGAGTGTCTGAGAAAACAATAGTAATGAAAAATTGAATGTGTTGGTGTATATTTGCATCTCATGACACTCGACTTATGAAGAACAAGCTCAAAAACAATTAGAGGAGTTGTTGATGAAGCTTTCTATGGTGGCTCTATCGAGTGGGACAACTAGAAGGTGGCACGTGATCTATAACACGTGTGAATAGTGCATGACAAATTTTTTGGTTTATGGTTGACAAAGTGGATTTGTGCCCTAGATTTTCCCATTGGACATTGGACAATATTGAGTAACAGCAACTCCAGTATCTGGATCTCTAATACCAAGTTAAAAGTTAAAAGAAAATAATGTAAATGAGTTTTCCTAAAAATAAGAAAATAAGGAAATAAATATCAAGATACAGTGAAAAATTCTGGACTCCCAAAGATGTTTATGATATTTTCAACAAATATTCAACTTGGTATCAGACTAGGTTTGATCTCAATCTGATTTTTCTCTTTTGATCATGTCTACAACATTGTCCATCGCCTTTATTCAGATCCACGAGACCATCATCTGACTCACCTCATTGAGTTTAGAAAAACTTTGGAAGCAAAAGCCTCCACTTGTGTTATTAGGCTTCATTGCAAAGTAGCAGCTTTGTCAGGCACAAAAGCCACACATTGTTGTCTGCCCACCATATTGCCAGCACATCACCTTCAGAACCTTGGTTGGCTTCCCCTAGCCCTGTTTCATGTCTCACGCTGTTTTGTTTGGGTGGGTTTAAGTGTATCTTTTCTTTTTTGGAGTTTTTTTTTTCCATGGTACTACAAAATGTTAAGTTCCGGTCATGTTTTTTCAATATGTAGGATGCACACCAAAACCTTAGAGAGAAACTCAATGGCAAAGTTATCTATCTTGGTTTGCTTTTGTGGAACTTTGGTTTCTTCATCAGGGATAACATAATCACTTAGAAATAGGCACTCAACATGACATATTTCTACACATAACAGTTAATTACAATAAAAAGCATTAAATAGCAGTAAACAAAGTTTTGTAGCTGATACATGCGTCTGAACAATTATGTGTCCTAGACTATAAAAGCTAACAACTACGAGCCTTTTTCAAGAGGCACTATGGCAGAATATTTGGGTGAAGTCCAATGTCCATTCGTGACCTTAATGAGCTTGTGCCCCTTCTTGATATCCATGTTAAGGAGAATGAGCAATGAGAAATTTTCATGTTGGCTTTGTACGCTATATTGATCAAGTATTCATTTGTTAGTGGTTAGATTTTGGGTTCTACTATTTTACCCACCATTAAATATGGTTGGTCTACCCTTTTGCTCGTACTAGCCAAATTCACTTGTCGATGTGGACATACCTCCTGTCCCTATTGATTCTTTATCCTTGGTCTCTTAGGGTGGTGGCTGTGGTCAGTGGTTAGGCAAGTCCCAAGTGTGACCACTACCACAGCCGTATTTTTAACTAGTGTCATCCTCTACATGGCTGCCCTTCTCAAATGATCAATGAACACAACATGCTTTACTTGCTTCATTTGAGCTCACCCATTTGTCATCTGCTAATTAGGAACTACTAGCTATCATTACCTATTTTCTTTAATTGTATGAGGATCGTCTGCCTTGGTGGTAAAGTTGATTAGCTAAAGGCATGTTTGGTGGTCAAAATGCTATACTTTCTTTGGTGGCCAAAATGGGCTCTCTTTGATTATTGTTTGTCTATGATTGTTATCTGGCACTGGCCTCTTTACTAACTAGATATCAAGAGTGTTTTTCTTCATGGTGATTTCATTTAAGTTTAATATGGAGCAACCTTTTGGATTTGTTGCTCAAGGGGAGTCTTCAAGACGTGTCAACCATCTCCTGATTCCCTGTATGGCCTTAAAAAGTTTCCTAAAGCGTGATTTGGTAGATTCAACACTGTGATGCAGCAATTTGGATGACCTAGAGTGAAGCTAATCGCTTAGTTTTCTATAACTACTTAGCTATTTATTTGGTTTTTTATGTTGAGAATATTATTTTTTGGGCCAATCTCAACACTTGTGACCAATCACAAACATAGCTCTTCATTCAACTTGAGATTCTGAGTTGGGATTTGGATTTGCCACCATTTACATATCAGTCATGGTATGTTTTTGTTTGTGCAATCCCCCATAAGGACCACAGCATTGCAAATTTGCTATAGCTTCAAATTCTGAATTCATGCTTCGATAGTAAGTAGGTAGAGGAAAGAAACCAATCAGTGATAATAAATCTAATTCAGATATGTAATTTTTTCAGAAAGTAGCAAAATTATGCTTGTTTCCCAAACAAAACTAACTAGAATACCGTTCATTTTAAATAGTTGGTTACATTAATATTTGTTAGCGTCAGTCTTAAGAAAAAAATCAATTGGAATATATGGTTTAAGATTTCAAAATAAAAACAAAAAAAAGTAGCAATAGAAGTAGCAATAATTTGAAGGTAACGTCACTGTTAAAAGTGGCTATGGTTAGGCTGTTAACCAGTCTTGTATCTTCAACACTCGTGGCATTTTTAGATATTCTACTCGCAATAGTAGCAATAATTTCAAGTTTTAGAATCTTAATTTTGCTTGAACTATTTTGCAGCCACCAGATCAACATCAGCGGCTTTCTTTGTGCTTTGCCAAGCTTATGACAGATGTGACGCTTAGCTTGGATGGAAAGAGCAGGGATAAATTCTCTCAGAACTTGACCAGATTCAAGTCTGAGTTTGGTGCCAAATAGGCTCTCTGGCAGAGAATAGTTTTGGCTAGCTCAGAAACCATATCTTATCTGCTTCTTTGTTTTTCCTTATAATATTTAGGGTCTTGTACATCATTTACCATGATTTGTTTTGTTCATTTGGGAAGGGGATTGGATTTTTTCTTTTTTCAATGAAGGGGGTTTTTGTTTTTTTATGAAAGGTCTGCTGGCATATTGGCATACCTTTAATTGAAAGGCAGGGAAAGAATATAGCAATTCTTAGTTGAACAGGTATTTTTGAGATGAAGTGAGGCTAGGATGCCCTGGATGAAACCATTTATCTTTCCCCATTTAAACTAGCTGAAAAGTTGCTAAATTGGAAGGGGATTTGTAAATTGTAGGTACTTTATTTCAGATGCTAGAGTTTCCAATAAATAATATAATTTGTTAATACTCCATGATTGTCTTGCAGTGTTATTACCTCTGTTTATGGGCGTGTCTTTTTATTTTTTCCAAAACTATTTATATTGTACAAATTGAAAGTATCATGAATATTTTCTTCACCTATACCATATCTAATAATTGCTCTAATATTTTAGACAAATAATATACGAGTATTTTAGTCTAAATAGAATAATAGTTTATATGTAGTAAATATTTTTCATCTGCGATAAATATGAAAGAGAGGTATTTCATTTTAGTCTCCCAATTTTAATTAACTGAGTAAATAACAAGTATAAATTTTCATATTATTCATTGGAGAAATTTCCAAAGAAGCCATAGTATTCGGATAAAAAAATGTTAAATTTAAACAAAACTAAAATAAAATTATCAGTCTAAATCATTAATTTCTGTTATCTAAACCAAATTTTATCCATGCATATGGTTCTGACATTGCCATCTCATTACAGTATTTTTTACTCCAGGCAATCATATTGTTGGTAATGAAGAAGAAATTGTTCTAGAACATAAAATAGGTAATAATTTTATTTCTGGTGATATATTTTTCTTTACAACAATTAAGAAAGTGTTATCGAAACATAAGCCAACAAGATTTTAAAAATACAAACAATTCTCTTACCAACTGTTAAAAACCGTTTTTAAAACTAACAGAATGATTTAAAAACCATTTCTTATACAACATTTATAGAATATACAGTGACATTTCAAAACCCATAGTCATTGAAGTACGAATTTGACTTGTATACATTGTCAATTTCGAGTTTCATTTTTATGTATCAACATTGTATAAGTTTTATACTATCAACTTAATAAAAAAATTATGATGGAGATGATCAGGGACAGAGGTCGACTTGGACAAAAGGAGAGAACTATGAAACTTAAACCTCATCCACTAATATACTCGTATAAAAATTCATATAAATTATTTGTAATTATAAACTAGAATTATTATTTGTATTAATAATTTATTAAAACATTTTTTTTTGCATATCTTGAAAATTAACTAAAACTAAATTTACATTGAACTTTTTAACAATGTTTTGCGAAAAATATTTTTTCAAACAAAAATCAATATAACAAGTACTGTTGTCTCTGGTCCTATATATAAGAATTAAATGGTAATAGTTTTTTAGTCCTAATTATAACAAACATATGATTACTTTTAAATATATTAGTTATTAATTTTTTATATCCTTAATTTTATTATAAAGTCTATTAATAGGATATTAATTTTCATCAAAGTCAATGCATTTATTAAGTCATTAGTAATATAACTCGGTTAAAAAATTATTTTTTGAATTATGAGTTGTGTTATTATATCTAAGCACCACTTAAACTAATTAATTATATGGATAGGATTTTAAAATGAAATTAAAATTCATGAGAATATTAAGTAACATTAACTAATTTAATCATTTTTATTAGTCTTGATGGATTTAATATTTGTTATATAGGATCAAAGGTAATATTATTTTGGGCAAAATGTGTTTTTATTCCATTAATTAATATTTGACTAGTTTTAGTTCCTCAACTATTTTTTATTTTTATTTTTAGACCCTATCATTTAGTGTCTTAGTTAAATGATGAAATGATATTTATTTAAGAACAAAATATATTTTTAATTTCTTAACTTTTCATTGTCTTTATTTTTAGTTTCTCAACTATTTTTCTATTTAATTTTTTGTTATTATAGTCAAGTGTCTAATAACGTAATAATTATTTTTTAATTATTTAAAAATATTTTATGACAACTTTTTTATAACATTTAGAAACAGTTAAATAATTTTCATGTCGTCTTATAATAAAGCGAAATAATGATAAGGACAAAAATTAAATAAAAAAATAGTTAAAGGTAAAAAACCGTATTAGTTAAAGACTAAATAAAAAATATAAAAAGATGAGGACTAAAAGTTTTACTTTTTTTTTACTTCCTTATAAGGTTATGATTTGCAATTATTTATGTTGTTTATTTGTTCATATATGTGTGCTTATGTGTGATTGCATAGATAAATAATGACTCAAAAACATATTGAATAATTCATAATAAAAATAAAAAATACTTTAGAAAAAGATAAAAATTGTTTAGAGAAACTTAAACATTTATGAATTTGCTTGCTCATTCTTTCCTCAGAAGTGTCTCTATGGCAGTTATTTTCCACACTCGAAGATCTTGCCATTTCACTTTTGCATTTCCTGTGTGGTAATGTGTCTACGAAGGTTTGAGCATTGTTTTGTAGACTCTACATTTGGAAACTTGAGGCAGTTTTGGATCAAGAGTTTGTAGGAAGGAGATGCGGGGGAAGAGAATAATGAGAGGAAGAGAGCGACGGCGTGGTGCTGAACATAAATGCTACCAAATTAAATAATTAATATTAATTAATGGAGTTTTACAATTGATGTAAATTATTAAGGAATTAATTAGAAAAAGCCCAAGCATTATAAGGCTTGTATTATGTAAACTCGATCCAATTCATTAGCAGGTATCTGGTAACAAATTTATGTCATTCAATTTTTTATAAATATATCTCTGTCATAAAATAATGGTTCACCTATTTTAGTACTTCATTTAGACTTTTCAAAAATATAAAATGCAGTTAGGGGACTTTCATAAAATTAACAAGTTGAAATATCGGTTACAACGGTGAAAACACACCTTTATCGGTGTACTAGAGGCTAAAATACTTCATCTTAGATTGATTCTTACCTTACGGATACACTTGTTTTGCTAAATTTTAAAAAACTAGATTGCACAAAAGTATTTGTTCAATATTTGTTTTAAATAATAATAAGAATACAACAAAATAAAAATAATAGAACTCGTTAAAAGTCTAAAAAATTATAAATCACTAAAACATCACAACTTTTTGTCTCATGGACAATAAAGAAAAAAATCAAAATTATCCTTCATTCTCCTCTCTCTCTTTCCCACTCTCCCATTTTCATAATAATTGTTTCAATAAAATTCGTTGTGCTAGCTTGCTACCTCTCCCTACTTTTGAAATTTCAAAATTTAGAAAGAATAAAGAATGTGCTTATTCCTTTGTTCAATATAATACAACATTATAATTTATATATAAAGTATATAATTATATATTATTTTATAAAATAATAGCATGAATTATATAATTAAGATAATTCGTAATTAATGTAACAGATTTTCCAATACATTTTAGTTTTAAATATGTTTAGCCCCTCAAATTTAAGGATATGTCGATTTTAGTCTCCAAAAATAAAATGTGAATCTTTTTAATTTCTCAAATTTGCAAAATACATTTTTTTAGTCCTTTTACAGTAAAAAAAAACTACGTCAAAAACTGATCAAGAGGAACTAAAAAATCATTTTGCGAATTTGAAGGACTAAAAGAAATAGAAATTTTAATTTGAATGACTAAAAAAAGACAAACCTCAAATTTAAAGGATAAGAAATATATTTAAGCATAAATTTTATATTATTTTATTTTTATTATCTATTGTTTACCAAAAAATACACAATAAAAAATTATCTTGTAACTTTAACATTTGTATTGTTTTATTCTTTTTTTACTCTAGTACTAGTTTTTATACTTGTACAAAGCACGTGTAATCTTTTGATATTTTATATTTAAGAATGAATTTACATTTAAGAATAAATTTATATGGATTTTTTTAAAAAAATTAGTGCATTAAGTATTAGCTATTTTTGTTGTGGTATATCACTTAGCAAAGTATAATAACATTTACAAAAGAAAATACAAAATTGTTTAATTTCTTCATCTTGAGTTTTTTTTTTTTTTTTTGCAAAGCTAAATAAATATCATATATGTAAGTACTTAAGTGTGAGTATTTGTGTAGATAAGTTAAGTAATTATGTGCATCCAATTTCATCTTTCATTTGATATTCTTTATACCATAAAGCTAAGATTTAATTATGTTTTTAATATTTGAAAATTAAGGTAAATATGATTTTGGTCTTTCACATTTAAAAACAAATCATTTTAGTCCTTTAAATGTGAAAAAATATAATTTTAGTCTCTCAAATTTATTGTTCAAGAACTAAAATCATATTTTAAAAAAATCATTTTAGTTCATCAAATTTAGTGTTTTGGAACTTAATGTGCATGTTTTCAAATTTAAGGAACTAAAATAATATTTTTAAAATTTTGGGGACAAAAATTGTCAGAATCAATGATGAGGATAAATATCAAGCCCCATAAAAATCTATATTATGATTATAACAAAAGAATATTATAATTTGAAGTATGTTAATGATTTGATGAGTATGTTGACAAAAATACGCTCTAAGAAATGAAAAGGTAATATTTTTGTAACTCAGACGCATAAGTGTAAGCAAAAAAGGCTAAATGTCCAAAATACTAAAAATGTTTGATAAGTCCAACAAACATTTTCATTAAATATATGTTCAACAGCTTTTATGAAACTATATGTCCAAGACATATGATTTGAAAATGCGTATTAAGTTGACATATGTCCTAAAGAAACATCAACTTTATTTTTCACTTATATAATTATTATGGATGACCAATCTTAAAAATACTTTGAATGCTTAGGATAAATCAAATGACCATTGAGCTTTAAAGTCTATCAACAAGAAAAGACTGAAGTAGAAATGTTTAGAAGAATAATTGATCTACCAAAGCTTAGAAAGCAAAAAAAGAGGAAAAAACAAAGGATAAACATATTCTCTCCTCTAACAATAGATGAACACCTATATTATGATGACATAAAGAAGAGTCATACATTTAATGCACAACAGAATGAGAAGAACAAAGAAAAATGTTGAGTCACAAAAAATACTCTTCTCTTTGTTTATAAATACCAAATGCATGAAGATCTTAAAAAAAGTTAGCAAATCATTGAACACTTGAACAAACTATGTCTTTAAGCTCTCATACGTCTTATATGTGTAAATGTCTTCTTGAGATTCTACTATGTAATTCTTTTATATCGTTAACTTTGCTAAGTTTGTAACTTGTGCTTAAGTTTCATATTCTCAGCTTGTAAGTTATCTTGTAAAGATCTTAAGAAATCTAGGAGTGACTTAGTGTTAAATAATACCTAGGTTACTTATTCAAGTGATTAAGTTTTGTATCTAGAAGTGATATCTTAGAATACTTGGGTTGAGAAAGCTAGAAGTGGCTTAGAGAATACTTGATTATATAGTTAGGAGTGACAAAGTCTTTACCTGTTGTAATCAAAGTCTTTGATTAGTGGAACTCTTTGTGTTGAGGGTGAACTAGACATAGTACAAAAGTAGGAGCAAACTAGTATAAAACCATTTTTGAGTCTATCATCCCACAAGTTTCTATACGTTCCATTTGTGAAAACGTTTTATTCTCTTTACATACGTTTTATAAAAAATCACATACACACTATTCAATCCCTCTTTCTAGTGTGTTTCTTAACTCTTCAAAAACCAAATTCACTTTAAATTTCAAGGACTAAAAGCATAACTAAGCCTAAAAAACACTATTCATTCTTCCAAAAATCTTTGGGTAATGGTATTTAGCACTCACATAAGTAAGAATATGATATTTAATATTTACTAGTGGCCATGAGCATGGTGAAGATGGACAACCACCTAGGGTCCAATTTAGAGGGACACCAAAATTTTTTAGTTAGTATACATGAATACTAAAATAAAAGTTTCATATAATTTTAAAACTATATAAAATTTTATTATAAAGAATGAAATAATCACTACTAATTTTTTATGGAAACAATTATCAATAATGGATGATGTTTTCACTTGTCAACAAAAGTCTACCCATAATTTTTAGAAAATGAATAATTAATTTATGTATAATGTTGAATTTAAAGATGATAATGTGATATATTATTTTCAATTTATTTTTTTTATCAACGTTAAGATAATTACATAAATAAGGGTCTTTAGTTTTCTATCTTTCCCTCTATACTCCATGTTTAATTTCTCTCCTCATAATCTCATTGCAGCCCCATCGTATCACTTGAATGCACAATTATTCAGGAACATAGAAGTTAATGTTACAATGTAGCAATGTCAATGTGGGCTTGAATTATTTCTATTTAGTTGTGTTGCAAAATGTATGAGGAATAAGGTAGAAACATAAAAGAAAATAATAAGTGAAAATTTATTTGAAAAATTAAAAATCATTAAAAAGATTTTAATGGATAAATCAAAATTAAAATTTATGATATTGAGTTGTTTGAAGACACTTAATTGTGTCCTTAAGGCATGTAAAAGTTACAAAATAATATTATTATTTTTGTTAATGTTTACTTGCTAAAAAAGTTTATTATAATTAAAATTGTTAAAATCTTATTGGTGATCTATTGTATCACAAGGTCGCTTAAATAATCTTGCTTTGATTTCCATTCAAAAATAGTTTTTAAATAATATTGATTACAAACAAATTATTTGCAACCAAAAAAATACAAAAAAAAAAGAACAATATTCAAATGATTATAATTTCCTTAGAACGTCTAGGGGACAAAATCTCAAGACCAACCTTAACAATATTCATGGTTTACTATACTAATCTAATTTAAGATAATAATAAATTGTTACAAGTTTTCAATTAAGAGAGTAAATTACAAATATTTTGAGTAAAAATTAGAAAATAATGAAATTCAGTAAAATAAAAAACATTGAAGTGGTGAAAAATATCCCTCTTTATATAGATGGTCTAATGATATTCCGTAACAAAAATAATGAGCATTGTAAGCCTATATATTTATATTCCAGTTGCACTTATTTATCAAAGAGAAAGGTGAATATAAAGAAGGTTAATATCTAACTTACAAAAGTTTAGACCGACCTCATAAATGAGGGGACAATTATATATATATAAATATTGTATGAAGTTACTTAAATTTTAAAGATTTTTTAAAAACAAAAATTAATTTGGATAATGTATAAAGTTATTTATTTAAATTTTATATTAAAAAATAAAGTAAAATAGTAGGTAATTTGCTTTTCTTAAAAAGGTAATTTGAACCATGGTTTATGGATAAAAAATAGAACTTATCTTAAAAAATTAATTTCAACAACATATATAGATTTTTTTTATAAGGTGATTAGCTTATCTTAAAAAAGTAACTTCAACAATCTATAAAGTTTCTTATATTTTGAAACTTCTATCAAAATTAATATTACAATTATGGACTATGAAGGGTTAGAAGTACATTAGAAGAGGATTAAATAATGTGTTTGCACATAACTTTTTAATTTTTCACAAAATCCTTTTGAAACATAAGATAAAGTAAAATAAGTTTTAAGACCTTTTAGACTCTAAAATGTGAGAAAGGATGCAATGAGACAACAACAAAAGGAACACATTTATAGTGGTTCACTCAATCTTGAGTTACGTTTAGTTGTTCATTAACATGAGACGAGTTCTACTAACCAATACACAAGTTACAACAAGTATTCTTAGTTCTCACTTATGACTACAACAAGTATTCGTAGTTGTCACTTATGACTATAACAATTATTCTATATGTAACTTCTAGCACCCACAATCCAAGTAAATTATCATTTTTTACTACAACTTAATATATCCCAAATTAAGTAACATGTAAGGATTCTTTATTTACTAAGTCACTCTTGACTTTCACAACTTTTATAGGTTTAAAAAAATAGAACAACTCACGATTGTAAGGATGTAGAATTTGAGCACAAATTACAAACAACTTAGCAAAGTTAAGGATTGATATAAAATTGGCATAGAAAGATTTTTAAAATCTCAAAAAGAGGTTAGCCAGAGGGTTCAGAGGAAAGTTTGTTCGTTGATTTGTTTGTTAGCTCATTTTTCTCTTTAGTCGTCATAAATTCATCCTTTTATAGCCTTTATATAGACGTATTGGTTTTGAGAGAATATCTTTGTAAATTTTTCCCATTTTGATGTTTCATTAATGCATGTAAGCTTTAGTCACATTTTCTTCTTCAATGTGGCAACTTTGTTAGATGAGAAAAAGAACTTGTCCTTTTCTTCCTAAAATTTCCTAACACTACTTTTGAAGTTGTCTTATTCTTTCTATAAAGTTATACTTCAGTCTTTTTCTTAAGTAGACTCCAAACTCAAAGATCCTTTGATAAGAAACTGATCCTTTAGATGTTTTTTCTTTTCACTAAATGTTTAAAACTCAAACATTAACTTGATCATATAATAAACAATTAGAATGAACAAATGAAAGGAATCTAAGAGTAGAGATCTTAAACATTTGAAACATGAAACTTTTGACTTTCTTGAGTGAACATAATAAATAAAACATTAAGTGTAAATAGAAAGAAGTTCAATGTTCTCATTTACGTCTTAGATGACGAAAACATTGTAACACACTTTTTATTTTCCAATTTATTTAATATTTTGTAATTTAGAAAAATAATTTCTTTTAATTGAAAAATAGTTAGCTGAAATATTTTTTATTAAGATCTCAAAACAAAATTGCATTCCTCGAATTGACGCTAGTATTCATTTTGATATTAAACATACATCAGATGTTAAATATCACACAATAGAGAGGACAATCCCATTAGCTTAAATAGTAATATTTTGAATTTTTAGGTTATACATATAAGGATGCAATACCTAAAACTACTTATTTTGTTTTTGTTGGCTAACACAACATAAAAGTAGTATTTAATCAAAATTTAAATAGTAAACTCTTATAGAAAGCTTAATCAGAACATTCAGAGGGGTCTTCTTCTTCTAATGATGCTTCACTTCCTCCTTGACTATTGACTTCAGTTGGAGTTGAGTCTGCATGTGGTTTTGGATTTGGCGGGAGTTGAGTGTCCTTAGGGTATGTTGGAATATCAAGTGGAATCTTGACATATTTGGGCGGTAGAGTTTGGGTCAGGATGACAAATAGGTCTATATGAGAAAATTGCCCATGAGGTATGACATCAGTGAATAAAAAGGAAAATCTCACATATTTGGTAAATGTGTTGTCTTCAAATAAAGGGTTGTGGGTCCATCTCCCCTACAAGGGTATGATCATTAAATGGAACAGGAGGTGAAACTCTTTTGCCATTAGTATCTAAAAAGTGGGGTTGTAGGAGTGAGTTGTATATCCTTAAACACTCATAAACATAGAAACATTTATTCATTATCGCATTCTCTCATCTCATTATATCATGTCTACCTATGTTTCTTAGTCTTAATAGGACTCTTCGCTGCCTCCAATTTTCTAACTCCAAGAGAACTTACATGATACGTCATAATATTTCCATATTTTGCATTCTAGATGATGATCGGGAGTGCATATCTTGTATGGTATATCGAATCAGAATACTCTTAACCGACTCATGGTAATGCTTCGCTTTGTCGAGGATGTCAAGTCAGTTATGTGAAATCCCTTTATCTTAGAGTCGTTCACAACTTGACACTTTATCCACCCAAGGACTCAATTGAGCTTGCGTACATTCCTTAGGTACCTTCTGTAGTCAACCTATGCAGTATTCCAATCTTATTTCTCACACGTGTATTCTTAATCGACAACTTCCTCAAACATTCTAGATAATTGATTTTCTTGGTATTTTATTTCAATTTTTGAGGTAGCATTTCCTCAATCGATTTATTTCACATTAAGTGATTGATCATCATTGGAGAGAATCAAGTATTTATCTTTACTCCTACCTCTATCCAAATTGCTCATTTAGTATTTCATGACTTTTACAAGTCATGCCTCATCTACTACCCTAGGGTTCTTTGCTTGAGTTTTACCTTTTAGAGATAGTCACTTTAGAGCAACATCCTATATTTCCTCTATTGTCAATAGAGGGCATCAATGAATCCTAACAACTTTAAATATTAATTTCACAATAAAAGTAGTAATTAATGGTCAAGAAGAACGAGATTAGTTTCTCATGTTCTACTAATTTCATCAAATTATATAGATATTCATAATATGTAGTAAAAGAAAGAGAAATATTTTGATATAAACATTTGAGAAAAGTGAATGAAAATTTATTATGTATTACTTATTATTTTTCTTGTTTTCTCACTCTCTACTTTCTCTCTCCTCTCTCTTTACCACTTTCTCTCTCTACTTCTTCTCTTTCCTTTCTCTCTCTCTACCTTTTTTTCTCTCTCGTTCTCTCTTCACTTTCTCTCTATCTCTCTCTCCACTTTCTCTCTCTACCCTCTCTCTCTTTCATTCTCTCTCCACTTTTTCTCTCTTTGTTCTCTCTCTCTCTCTTCACTTTCTCTCTTTACCCTTTCTCTATCTCCACTTTCTCTCTCTACCTTCTCTATTCTCTCTCTATCTTCACTTTCTCTCTTACCTTCTCTCTTTCTTTCTCTCTATCTCCACTTTCTCTCTCTACCTTCTCTTTTCTCTCTCTATCTTCACTTTCTCTCTTACCTTCTCTCTTTCTTTCTCTCTCTCTCCACTTTCTTTCTCTACCTTCGCTCTCTCTTTTTATCTTCACTTTTCTCTCTACCTTCTCTCTTTCTTTTTCTCTCTTTCTACCTTTCCTCTCTCTACTTTCCCTTTCCCCCTCTTTCTCTTTCTCCTTCTTTTCTTCCTCCCCTCTGTTCTGATTCTCTACGTACACCCACCCAACCAATTAATTCAATCATAGTAAAGAAAAAAAAAATTCAAATGATGCATCTTTAGCTTTTATCCAAAATTCTTACAAAATCATCACAAACATGTAATTTAATCAATCCATTCACTCATAGATCTTAATTCCTATTATCTAATCAAAATTCAATTTGAATACGTCACTATAGAATGTGATTTAATAGAATGGCAGCCATGGATGGACATGGGAGAATTCAAAAATTCAAAATTCAACCATTCCTTATCATTTTCACCAATTCAGTAGTTCCATATGGAATTAGCATCTTCAAAAATGGATTAATAGAGAAAAATCAAAGAATAGAGAGTCTTCCTACTTGTTTCGAGCTTTTATAGTGAAGAAATTTGAGTTTTTCGGTGAAGGTCCAATTTTGAGTTTTACTACTCTGTTTCTATTGATTCTTGAAGGGAAGAGAAGCTAACTCATTTTCGTTGGTCTATGATCTAAACAGAGCAGTTAGTTTGTAACAACCTGTTTTACTTTTATATATATATTGGAATTTATAATTTTGATAATTAATTATTGTGAAATTTAGAATTATAGAAGAAATAATACTAGAATATTATTAAGAAAAGAAATTTTAAATTAGATAAAAACTTGAATTTATTTTTTATTATGAAAGGTAGAATAAAAAATTATAAATGGGAAAGATTAATAAAATAGTATACGTAGAATAAACAAAAATTGATAAATGAAAGAGTAAAAATAATTCTTAAAATAGGTAATGATAGATTGAAGAATTTTTAAATAAGTATAAGGCATAAGAAATCAGAAAGATAAATTTAAAGTATTAATATGGATTTTTAGAATAAAATTTTGAATTTTATAATTACATATATAAATAAAACAAATTAAATAAATAGATTTACAAAATTACTTTTGATAAAAATAACATAGGAATAGGTGGAGAATATAACATCCTACTTTTTATTTATAAAATAAAATCTTCTTAGACTTGATAAAATTATTATATTAGCTCATGTATAGAGATTATTCATCTAGCAAGTTTGCTGATATAGTTAAAAAAAAACTAGTAAATTGAGAATTTAATATCAAAGAAACAACTTAGAGTAAGAAATTTTACATAATCAATATATATATATATATATACAGAAGAAAGAAATAAAAATAAATAAGTAAATAAATAAATAAATATTTTAAGATCTTTTAGAAATACAACTAATTAATAATAATAATAAAAAAAATATATTTTGTAGAAATTATAGAAATGAAACAAGAAAAATTAAGAAAATGATAAAAATTAAAAATAGAAAAGAAAAATAAAAAAAAAGAAAAAAAAGAAAGAATAAAAAGAAAAGAAGAAGTGGTGAGAAAAGCAGAGCTGGGGTTCAAACCCCAATTCGCGGAGAGAAGCGATTCCCTTTTGCCAACTGAGCTACCCACGTGGGTAGTAGTTTTTACAATTAAAAGATATAAGAGGTATAGCGCACGTGGAAATTAAAAAAAATAAAAGGCGAAGTGTGCAAAAGGGGGTTTGTAACATCCCAAATCTATATATAATATTAATTTCAAAGTTTACTTTTATCATAGTATGTGGGTGAATGTTTAAAGGAATGAATTAATAAATAAATAAATAAGGGAAAGAGTAAAATTTAA